>JAQQAF010000005.1:19550873-19843947 GCA_029747655.1 Ensete ventricosum
TTACTAGGCTAGTCGACTAGGGTTCCCCCCTGCTTAGAGGTCGGCTACAGAGCCAACCTAGCCACCACTTATTCCCTCTAAGGCAAGTAGGCTATAGAAGGGGCAAAAAGATAATTTTAGTTAGGCAAGCACCCCATGGGCTAGGGTTTGCAACCCTATATAATGATATAGCCGCCCCCTCTCTTTTATCAAGCAATCATCTATTTTATTTCAGCCCTGTGCTGAGTCTAGGAGGGAGGAACCCCTACAGCGTTCCAAGGGTTGATCCCCCTCAAGGGTCAAAATCTAATAGAGCTCCTTCTCGGGTCTTATCATCAATTCCATTGGATCATCGCTGCATTAACTTGCGTCATGATCTCCCACCACGAACATTGTGGGTCTCAGTGACACCTCCACGCTCCCGCCACACCTCTACATGTAATTACAAATTAATTACAAACACATAGGCCCGACAATAAAAGAGAAAATTGGAGGCTTGTATGCCCCAATAATAATAATAACCACATGTATACACATCACATCACATCACATGGCTCATGATCATCCATCTACATCATACATCACATGCACACATCATCATCTAAGATTATGAGATAATAAATAATTAATTAAATTATTTAATTAATTTTTTGGGTAATCAGGACATATTAGGAATTTTTAGAATTATAAAGGGTATTTTTAAATTTTGGACAAAAGGATAGATCCAGGAATTTCTTAAATTTCGATCAGTAGAATCATCCTTTTGCCAAAAAGAAGCCCTATCCCTTTCTATCCATCTCCAACGGGCCATCGTCATCGCCCCTACACAAGCGATGATTACCCTTGCCCACGAGCGACCACCACTACAGGCAGGCACCGTGCCCGCAGGAGGCACACCCGTAGCCAGTCGCCCCTGTAGGTGGCATGGCCGCTATCGGGCATTGCCGCGATTACACGCACCACCTGGCCCGCAAGCGGCCATACCTATAGGCCGACCATCGTTGTATCCGACCACCCCTATTAGTCATAGTCCTGGTCGTAGGCAGCTTGCCTGTAGGTGATTGTCCCCTCCTCGCTGCCTTCACTGCGAATCGCAGGAAGAACATATAGAATAGTTCTACACGATTTAATCTCATCACACAAAGTTAACAAACCAATATATTAGATAAACAACCTCGGCTTTGATACCACTGTTGGGAAACCTCGATGGGAGAATCACATGCGTAGCAGAAGATCAAAAACACAACCGGTTTCCCATGTAGATGAAAATTGTCATGCAAAGATTGATGCCCAGAAAAAGCCACAAAACCAAAAACTGCATCATGTAAGAGATTGTTTACCTAAGGAGATCTTATATCCTTGTTTATTCAGATCCAGGTGGAGGGAGGATGAAGGGGGGTCAAATGTTCTCCTCTTTAGCGGTATCCACATAATGGATCGATGCAACGATACTCCTCCAATCATAGCCACAAATATCACAACTCTTACGCCGAGGGAAGGGGAGAATAGAAGGGGGCGACCGAAGCTACAGCCTATCATCTATGTGTCGCCCATGCTTCCTATTTATAGAGAGCCACCAAAAACCCTAGGGGTCCTGCCTTAGTGGGTATTAGATCTCCATCCAATTACCCTATGAAATTAGATTATTGGATCTTTATCCAATAATCTTCTTTGACCTTTAATTTGGCCTCTAGCAAGGAGCCCATCAATGTAGGATCTCATCTAATGATTATAGGGGTTAATTGGATAACTCATATCCAATCATCTATTCGCTGAAGTATCTACCATATATGTGTGATCCTCTAAGCCCAATATAAAACTGGTTGTGAGTCCCACCTGTTAGAAATCCTTCTGACTCAGTGAATTATTATCTCATAATAATTTACTCGACTCATCGACTATGGACATACTTGGCCACTACATCATAGTCCCCAAACGGTACAAGGAATCTTATCCATTGAATCTATGTGTCCTCAATTATCATGTATCTATAATCCCTCATCCATCTAATATCCCAGAGACTATATACCGGGCATGATACTGTCAAGACACATATGAAACCCGTCTAAGTGTCTCTCTAGTTGGATTCTCCCGAAGAACTTCTCTCTCAATCTGACCAATCTAATCAGGAATTTACCTAAGCGAGAGCATACAAGATTTTTCTCTCATAATACAAAGAGTGGATGATCCTTTGTTGACACTCAATAGCCTTCATAAGGTTAGCTATCCATCTCAATAACTGACTATACTAGATTTAGAACTTTCCAAACCTATAAGTCCGGCGTCAAAGAGATGAGTACTCAAACAATGCATCTTTGGTGTGTTTCAAGTCTAAAGACCAGATATACAATGGGACTATAGAATCACTGTCTAACGTCATATATCATTAACCATACATCATTCCGTAAACGGATCAATCAGTGAACTTATTCTTCAATAAGCACATATATTATATCCTTAGTGTCTCCACACAAGTGGCTATGAGACTAGCCGCCTCCATCATATGGATAGATATATAACACATTGGTCTATCTTGTTGTCTCGATGTCTCTCACGAGTAACATATAACTGGAATTATTTAGGATATATTTTTAAAGGTAAATCAGTCTCATTACTGTGATCTCATCATGATCTGATTCTCATTACACATAACTAAGGACATCATAATATATATATTTAATATATAATATAATATAAGAATATACTAATAAATAATAATGCAAAAAGACTGTGCAGCATGTCACACGTGTCATCATTCACGTGATTGGCTTACAGAACACTTGTAACTAGCACTCTCTTAAATTTTTTTATGTCTATAGATTTGATAATTGAGTCTATGTACCTAGAGTGGGACAATCTAAACATCCTCTTCGATCTATCTCTATAGATTTGATTCCCTAAAATGTTGGATGCTTCCCCTAAGTGCTTCATGGAGAAGTTTTCAAATAGCCAAGCATTAACTATGGAGAATATTTCTAGATCATTCCTAATGATTAGGATGTCATCCATAGACTACTAGTTACAGGTGCCCTATAAGCCAATCATATAAGTGATGACACATGTGACACGCTGCGTGATCTTTTTTATTATGATTATTATTGACATACTCTCATATTATATTATATTATATATATATATATATTGTGATATCCTTGGTTCTGTGCAATGCGAATCATATCGTGATGAGATCACGATAATGAGATTGATTCACCTTTAAACATATATCCTAAAAAATCTCGGTCATAGGTTACTCAAGAGGGACATCAAGATAATCGGATAGATCGGTGTACTGTATATCCGTCTATATGATGGAGATGGTTGGTCTCAGAGCCACTTGTGTGGAGATACTAAAGATACAATACAGGTGCTTATTGAAGAATGAGTTCACTGATTGATCCACTTATGAAAATACTGTATGGTTAATGATACCTAATGTCAAACACTGATTTCGTCGTCTCAGTTGTGTATCTGGTCCTTAGACTTGAGATACCAAGGATGTCTTGTTTGAGTACTCCTTTCTTTGATGTCGGACTTATAAGTTTAGAAAGTTCCAGATCCAGTACATTTGGTTATCAGGATTGGTAGCCAACCTTACGAAGATAATTGAATGTCAATAAAGGATCATCCTCTCTTGATATCATGAGAGGATATTCTATATGTGCTTGCTCAGACAAATCCCTGGCTAGGGTCATTCGGATTAAGAGAGGAGTTCTCTAAAAGAATCTAATTAGAGCGAGATTCAGATGGATTCTGTATGTGACCTAACACTATCATCCCCAATATACGATATCTGGGATATTAGTTGGATGAGGGACTATAGATACAAGGTAACTGTGGATAGACAGGTCTGATGGATTCGATCCCCCTATACCATCTAGGGACTATGGCGAAGTGGCCTAGTATGTCCATAGTCGATGAGTTAAGTGAATTATTATGGGGATAATAATTCATTATATCATCAGGAGTTCTTATGGGAGTGACTCATGGCCAACTCGGTATTGGGCCTAGAGAGTCACACACATATTGTGGATGCTTCAAAGAATTGAGGATTGGATATAGATCCAATTAGCCTCTATTCTCATTAGAGGAGACCCTACACTAATGAGCTTCTTACATGATGCCCAATTAGAGGCCAAAGGAGATTATTGGATAGAGGTCCAATAATTCAATGTTAGTGGGTAATTAGATGGAGATCCAATACCCACAAAGGTAGGACCCATAAGGTTTTGGTGGCTCTCTATAAATAGGAGGGGAGGCACATAGATGATAGGATGTATCTTTGACTGCATCCTACTATTCTCCTCCATCTCTCTATGCAAGAGTTGTAAGACTTGGGGCTGCGATTGGAGGAGTATCACTGTAGCAATTCATCGTGTGGATACCGCTAGAGACGATAATGTTTGACCTCCTTCATCCTCTCCATCCAGATCTGAAAAAATAGGAATATGATCTCCCTAGATAAACAATCTATCACACGATATAGTTTTTAATTTTACGGCTTTTATTTCTCATGATCCAATCTTTTTCATGACAATTTGATCTATGTGGGAAACTTATTTTATTTTTGATCTTCCGCTGCATATGTGATGCTCCCGTTGAGGTTTTCCAACACATACAGCACCAAGAAGGTGATAGCACTCATACTTACCTTCTTGTATACACAAGTATCAACTTTGTTTTTAATAAAGTCAGAAGATCTGATCACCTTATCAAATCTTATGTTCCAACTTTATAAGCTTGCTTCAGTTCATAGATGAACCTAAGCAACCTGCACACCTTATATGGACTCTCTATATACGAATCCATTAACTGTATCATATATACCTCCTTCTCGAGGTTGTCATTGAAGAATGTGGTTTTTATATCCATTTGTCAGATCTCATAGTCGTAGTGTGCTACAATGGCCAAAAAAATTCTAATAGATTTTAGCATGGCTACAGGTGAGAAGGTCTCGTCATAGTCAACTCCTTACCTTTGACGATATCATTTGGCCACCAGCCTTGCCTTATAGGTCTCCACATTTCCATCTACTCCGATCTTCATCTTGAAGATCCACTTGCAACCGATGGGTATGATACCCTCAAGTGCATCCACAAGGTTCCAAATCTTATTTGGGTACATGAAATCCATTTCAGAATTCATGGCTTCTTGCCACTTCCCGGAGTTTATAATCATAATAGCCTCCTTGTAGGTCTAAGAATCAATATCCTGAGTGTCATCTCCATTGATATATCTCACATATCTTTCAGGAGGGTGAGATACTCTGCTAGACCTACGTAAAGTTGGAACTTGTGTGTTAGGTACCTGAACAAACTCGGACTCTAGAATGGTACTTGAGCTATGTTCTCCAACCTCACTCAACTCTATCTCACTCCCACTATTTCAACCAAGAATGCATTCCTTCTCAAGAAACATAATCCTCTTAGCAACAAAGACCTTCTAGTTATCAGGATGATAGAAATAGTACCAATAAGTTTCCTTGGGGTATCCCACGAACTTGCACCATTCTGTCCTTGAAAACTTGTCAGGGTTGTGTCTCCTAACATGGGCAAGGCAGCCCCAAATCTTAATAACCTTAAGATCGAGTTTCTTCCCTTTCCATATCTCATTTGCTAGAACCTGTAGTGAATTGCAGATATGATACATTATCTATTACCAATGTGTTATTATGAAAATATGATAAATTGAGACTAATCATAAATATACCTTAAGATTCTCTAAGCTTCTGTTTTACCTTCTCTACAAGGTAATCTTTGCAGTTCATCTTCCAATGCTCATCTTTGCTGTAATGTAGCACTGGCATTTGTCCTTATTTGGGTCTTTCTTGGTAATCTTTGCCTTCCTGGTTTGCCCTTGCCCATGCCTTCTTAAGGGTCTTATTAGTCTTCCTTTTCTTATTAGTCTCATCAATATGGAGAACTGGCTTCTCTTTCTTGATAGTACTCTCAGCTTCCCTCAACATATTGAGGAGCTCAAGCAGAGTCATCTCAAACTTGCTCATAATGAAGTTCATGATGAACTGTGAAATGAAATCTGACAAGGATTGAAGTATAAGATGAACACACAGGTTATCATCTAGGATTATTCCTAGACCAGCGAGTTACTCAATTAACTCTATCATTTTTAGGACATGGTTCTGAACAGATGCTCCTTTTGTCATCCTAGCTCGGAAGAGACTCTTAGATATCTCATATATTTGAGTTATTCTTTGTTCCTCAGATAGCTGACGAAGATGAAGAGGGATGGAATTGGCATCCATGCTCTCATGTTGCCTCAATAACTCGAGAGTCATAGATGCCAACATATAGCACTTTGCCAGAATGAAATTGTCTATATACTTCATATAGAGAGCGATATCATCCTCGCTTGCCCTTCTTCCAGTATGGGCACAATCATATCAATGATGTATATGATTTTCTCCGCTATGAGAATAATTCTCAAATTGCATAGCCAATCCATATAGTTTGGACCAATGAGGCGGTTAGCATCAAGTATGCCATGTAGGGGTTTTGCACGCGACATGTTTCTGACAAACAAGATGTAGTGTGATTAAATAACATGTAGATTTTATAAAAAATTAATTAAGATACATACTTCTATCTTAATGTACTCCTGCTATTTTTTCGATGAATTATACGACACCCTCGACACGTGAAATAGAAGTCTTCAATAGACTTTTATTAAGGATCGGGATCCAATCGACATCTTAATGTAACCTTGAGGTACTCGACCAATCACACTAAACCCAAAAACTCCTTGTGATTCTCGTCATGTTCAGCTTCTGAATCATCATAGTCTCGACCTCTCGACCAACCATGATGTTCAGTTAAGTCATCACCATCATTACAAGATGAGTTTGATTTGATGATATGCCCTCGAGGGACTTGACCAAACATACCATATCCTCAGGTCCCCGATGATATCTCTTTGTCAGAGGCAAGATCTCGATCATGTAGATAGGTGAGTATATATATATATATATATATATATATATATATATATAACGATGGAAGGTCACGTAGGTCAATCTTATTGCCTCATGCTCACTGACTTAATATTATCGTAGTATATATATATATATATATATAGTAGGTGTATAATCATATATCACATATGCATGCCACCGGATGACTATGAACTGTCACCTACTGTGATTAGGCCCAAGCTAGTCAGCTCAATCACTTACTATAGGATCTATGTGTGAATCAGTACATCTCCATGCTCTTTGATCATCCTTCTTATCATTTTCAGTTCCATCGGATCCTCAGCGCATCACCATACGTTGTGATCGCCCGCAACGATATTGTGGGTCCCATTGACACCTTCACGCTCTAGCCGCGCCTCTTCGTGTAACTATAACATAATCACAGGCATGTAGGCCTGACAATAAACGAGAAAATAGAGTCTTATAAGCACCAATAATAATTATTATTATTATATTTATATACATCATAATATATGGCTCATAATCATCCGTCCACATCATACATCACATGTACACATCATCAA
The DNA here is from genome assembly GCA_029747655.1 of Ensete ventricosum. Taxonomy (NCBI): domain Eukaryota; kingdom Viridiplantae; phylum Streptophyta; class Magnoliopsida; order Zingiberales; family Musaceae; genus Ensete; species Ensete ventricosum. The sequence continues at coordinate 19,558,362 of JAQQAF010000005.1, forward strand.
GTAGGACTACTAGATAATTAATAATTAATTAAACTTTTAATTAATTATTTTTCTGAAAAATCGAGACATGCCAAGAATTTTTAGAATTGTTAAGGGTATTTTGAAAATTATGGACAGAAGAACAGATCTAAGAATTTTATAAATTCTGAAGGGCAATATTATCTTTTTACTATAGAAAAAACCCTAACCCTTACTGCCCTATTCTCGCGACCATCGTCGTCGCCCCTACGCAGGTGACCCTAGCCGCGGGCACCATCCCTGTAGGTCGACCCTGGCCGCGGACTATCGACCATGGCCGCGACATGGCTGCCCCTACAGGCAGTATAGGTTACGGGTGATCGACCCTTGCAGGCGGGCTGACCGCCCTTATAGGGGCTTGGCCATGGGCGATCACCCCTCTAGGTACGACCACCGCCCCTGTAGGGGGCTTGGCCGTGGGCAGCCACCCCTTTAGGCAGCCAACCCGCAAGTGGCCACCCCTCGCTCGTAGAGAGCTTTCCCATAGGCACTGCCTTCACTGCCAATCGCTGCAAGAACATGTAGAAAATAGTCTTATATATTGAGTACTTCATCCTACTTATCTCTCTCAAGTAACCTGTGGTCGGAATTATTTATGGTGTATATTTAAAGATAAACTAGTCTCATTATTATGATCTTATCATGATTTAATTCTCATTGCATATATCCAAGGACATCGTATTATATAATCATACAATATAAAGTGAGAAAATACTATAATAATACTAACAAAAAAGAATGCATAGTCTATCACATGTGTTATCACTCACGTGATTGGCTTATTGGGAACCTAGAACTAGCATATGCAAACTTCGCTTCTCGCAACTAGGTTGGTGACTACCAAGGGTCACTGCCCTCAATAATACTATCACCGACAATAAGCTATTGATAATGGTCTATCGATCAAACATTAGGAACCTCGTATTATACGCAAGCAGACAATATGACAGACTAAATAGAAAAATAAATCAATAACACATAAATTGTTAAAATATTTTTACGATCTAAAGTATTTGATTTCAAAATATGGCTCTGATACCAATTATAAGCATAAAATTCATAATATGCTATTATTATATAAAAAAATCTTAATGTTAGAAATGAAAATCAAATAATAATATATCAACTATATAATGTGTACCTCTTGATGTTATTTAGAAAATTTTTATCTGATTTATAAGTACACTATCATTGGATTCGAAAGCTACAGTGATGTTGATATGTAAGGAGAACTATAATTGATTCTCTTTTTATCATATCCTTCACATGACCGCTATGAGCAATGAGTTAGGAAGAAAGAAAAAATCTATTATCTCTCAATAATATATTATTTTTTATTTATAATCTTTCAATTATGAATTATTTTGTTTCTAAGAGATTCTATTTTTATAGGTGAAAATAAATAATTTAGAATAAATAATTAAGAAAATCCCTTCATCAATGTCATCTCAAAAAAAAATTATCATAATTGAATCTCTTTTCTCTTGACTAATAATTATAATCAAAATCTAACTATACTTATAATATATTCATAAAATCTAATAATCTATTCTTAAGTTTTTGCGTTTCTGTGTATACTAAGAAAAAGGAAGAAAAAAGAAGTCATGTAGGCAATCCATTATCACGGATTCTGATGGACATGCCATTTCTAATTGCCTTGGGATGCTTCTCTACTACTCCGTGACAAGATGATGCACAGTACAGAATCTGTGAGTTACTGGGAATCGAACTAATGCCAAGTTCCTTCAGTTTGGAACTTGGAGGAGGGATTATTTCCATGATCTCATCACTGCATCTCTTTATCAAACAATACTAATCTTTTATCATTGTGTTTTTCGTATAATTTAATACTGTATCAGAAGTAAATTAATATTTAGATTGATTTATAGGAAAGTGATTGTTGTGTTATAATTAACAACTCGGGCCAATGGTAGAATTACAATAAGCCAGCATGTTAGTTATCCTATTAGATCAGTTTGTGACATACATAACATATAAACATTTTCAGATCAGTATAAAACATAATTTGGGATGATTATTACATTTATTTTCATGTAAAGCAAGTTCATTAAGTTCAAGCAAATATATCATGCACTTGCAACCTTTAATGGAGGGTCCGGTGACATCGACAATGCGAAGAATGAAAATAAACCCAAGTTAGGTTTGCAGGTCCACACAACTGTGCTTTTGCCGGGTACAATAGTGGGACATGACATGATCCAGAGGAAGTGACACTGAAGATATTTGGTAGAAGGGGTCAGTTTTGGGAGTTCTTAACTCAAAAATATTTGGAAAGCAAATATAAATGTAAATACATTTATATACTCGAAGATTTTTCTTATGGAAGTAATTTTGTTTTGACATTGAGATAAGGAAAGGAATCATTTGGTATTCAATTCAAAATAAGAAACAAAGAGTTTCATGCCCAAAATCGAAATTCCAATTGAAAATCTATACGTATACATTTATTTTTATTCTTCATTAGTTATATGAATATATTCTTCACTTTAATTGAGTGTTAATACCGTCATCTTATTATAAAATGTTTATGTTCATGAAGCACAAATATTAAGTGGTATTTCAACGAAGATAAACACAGAGAATATATACTGTTAAAAATGTTATGGCAGGTCTAAATGAAATAAGACCAATTAAGATCAACTGTATAAAAGAAATAAAGCAACACAAGTAAATTACTTTAGTATGGCTAATGTCTTGCCCTAAACACATATTTGTCACGTAATAAGATTAATATATTTGAGCAATATAATTAATATACATATGTGCTATTAAAATAGAGTTAAGATTCACTATCACTCAAGTCTTTATATTTTGCTCGTATCTAAAATAGCTCCTTCAGTCAAGTTTAAATTAACAGATATCAGAGTTTGCTTACATAACATGTTGACTCATAATAATCCTAACAACATGTGTAATTTAAGTTTTTTTTAAAAAAAGATCTATTTTATCCCCTGTGGCTTTGATCATGGACCACTTAAGCCTTTATAATTTTACTCGTATTAAAATAACTCCTATATTTTTAAAAATATAACTTATAAGTCCCTCATGTTAAGTTTGAGTTAACAAATGTTAGAGTCTGCTTAGGTGGTATACTAACTTATAATAAACTATTAATATAATAATACATATAATTTAAATTAAAAAATTATTACCACCTTCAATTGTAGGAGGAGGCGTCACCGTGGAAGTGACCACCAGTAGCAGCACTAGGTTATTGTTGTCTAGTAATGAGTTGAACACACATAGCCTCTCCCACGCTGATGATGAGCTCAAGAGCGTCTGATTCTACTTCAGGTGGATATCCATCGACCAATATAATGCTAAGCACATAATGGTCTCCTAGTTCCCTACAAGCCAATCACGTAAGTGATGGCACGTATAACACGCTACGTAATCTTTTTGTTTATGATTATAATTGATATATTCTCATATTATATTACCTATTACATATATATTGTGATATCCTTGGTTCTGTGCAATGAGAATCGACTCGTGATGAGATCACAATAATCATATAGATTAACCTTTAAATATAGATCCTAAATAATCTCGATCAGAGGTTACTCAAGAGGGACGTCGAGATACTTGGACAGACTGATGTACTATATACCCGTCTATATGATAGAGTTGGCTACTCTCATAGCCTCTTGTATGGAGATCTCATTGGAGAATGAGTTCACTAATTGATCCACTTATAAAACATTGTATGGTTAATGACACCTAATGTCATACAGCGATTCCATAGTCTAGTTGTGTATCTGGTCCTTAGATTTGAGACATCAAGGATGCTTTGTTTGAGTACTCTTCTCTTTGACGCCGGAGTTATAGGTTTGGAAAGTTCTATATCTGGTACCGCCGATTATTGGGAATAATAGCCAACCTTATAAAAGTAATTGAGTATTAATAAAGGATCATCCACTCTTAGTATCACGAGAGGAATATCCCATATATGCTTACTCAAACAAATCTCTAACCAAGGTCATTCAGATTGAGAGATAAGGAGTTCTCCAAGAGAATCCGATTAGAGCGAGTCTCGGACGGATTCCGTATATGGCTTGACAACTATATCCATTATACGGTCTCTAGGTATTAGTTAGATGAGAGATTATAATATACAGTAACTATGGACAGATAGGTCCGATGGATTTGATCCCCTTATACCGTTTGGGGACTATAGCACAGTGCCTAGTACCTCCATAGTCGATGATTCGAGTGTATTATTATAAAGATAATAATTCACTATATCAGAAGGAGTTCTGATGGGAGCGATTCACAGCTAGCTCGGTATCGGGCCTAGAGGGTCATACACATATGGTGCATGTTTCAGCTAATAGAGGATTGAATAGAGATCCAATTAACCCATATTATCATTAGATGAGTCCCTACATTGATGGGCTCATTGCATAAGGCCCAATTAGAGGCCAAAGGAGATTATTGGATAGAGATCCAATAATGTAAGGTTAGTGGGTAATTGGATCGAGATCCAATACTCACTAAGGTAGGAACCCCTAGGATTTTTAGTGGCTCTCTATAAATAGGAGGAGAGGCATATAGTTGATATGCTACATTTTTTGTCGTTGTTAAGACTCTAGCTAGGGGAGTCCTAATTTAGTTCATGAAAGAGGACAATCATGTAAAATCTAAGGGGAATTCATGTAAAATCTAAAGGGCATTTATGTAAATCTTATCTAGCTGACCGCTATTAAGGAAAGTAAGGAGGCCGACTAGGTTAGGATTAGTTGAGAAAGATATTTGAGGGGAGAGTAAGATGCATGTTACCTTAATTAGCCACCCCTTATCCTAGTTAAAGAGGGGTTGGTTGAGGAGGGGTTAAATTAGAATAGGATTATGAAACAATAAAGCAATCGGCCACCCCTAGATGGACCGGTTGGTGGTTAGACTTAGAGTAGCATTAGAAGTTGCTTTAGGAGTTGATTGAGGGTAGGAGTCTTGAAGTAGGAGTCCTCTTAGGAATTAGGGATTGAAGGCCTATAAATAGCCTTGTAATCATCCACTTTTTATCATGAATAGATCAATCTTTATTTAGTCAATGGCTTGAGTACCAAAGATGGAGAAACCCCTATAAAGTTCCAAGGAGACTGATCCCCTATAGAGATCACCCCAAGCTTAGAATCTGTAAGGGTTCTAACACTTGGTATCAGAGCAGCGTTCTTATCATCTCGCTGCCCTTCCATAGCCATCCATCAGCCCTCCACAACCATTCAAAGCAAATCCCACAATTGCTAGAAAATCGTCACCAAACTTCGCCGTCATCTCCATTATCGCAGATCATCCTTTGATCTCTCCGTAAATTGCAACATGCTCTAGTTTTCTACCTTACTGCTGCTGTAATTTAGTTATCCTAAATCCAAAAATCTAAAAAAATTATTCCCATATTGCTACATAAACTTTTCGTCGTAAAGTTTCCATCTTTACAATAAAAGTTACACCGCAGAATTCCAACTGCACACCCCTTACTGTTTGATTTGCTGTTGCATTTTTACTTATCAAATTTCTATGAAATTTCTACCATGGCTTTATAACTTCCTATCCTCATATCTCCCTTTAGTTTCATCGAAAAATCATCAAGATACTCTACTCATCTTTTACATCCAAACTGCTGTAGTTTGGACATAAAAATCTGCTATAGTACCTTCCCATGATCTTCGATTTTACTGAACCTTTTGCTACCATTTTCTTCTACAAATTTTTATCACATTACCTTTCCCTTACCAGAAGATTTTCTTTGAGTTTTACTTAAATCCTTATTTTGAACTGCTGAAAAAAAATCTTGTCTGTACTGTTGAAATCTTTCGACAAAAAAATTATGTCGTAGTACCTTCTTGTATTCCTTGATCTTGCCAAAACTTTTGTTGCCGACTTCTTCCACAAATTTTTTGACAACATTATCTTACCCTTGCCAGTAGATTTCTATTGAGTTTTACTTGATTCCTTGTTATGCACCACTACCAAAAATTTTGACTATACTGCTGAAATCTTTCACCGAAAAAACTCTGCAACAACACCTTCTCGTAAGCTTTGATTTTGCTGAACCTTTTGCTATCGTTTCCTTCCATGAAATTTTTGATGATATTATCTCTTCCTTCTAATAGGTTCCTTTTGAGTTACACTTAAATTTTTATTGAGAAGTTTTGGAAAAAATTACGTATTCACTGCTAGAATTTTTTCGATGAAAAATCTGTTGCTGCACCTTTGTCTTTCTTCTTCTCTTTAACCCACCGAAACCCAACTAACTTACTGCCACCACCTAAGACATCTTTAGGGCATCCCTTTATCCTTAAGACGCAACCATTATAACCTATTTTTCTTACCCTAACAACCGTCAGAATAGCGACTATCGCAGCCTATTGACGCAGAATTCTGTAGCACTACCTTTCGGTGTATTTTGCTACGCCCATATCTGATCCTTACCGAAATTGTTGTTGCCACCCATGTCATCTTTAGGGCACTCCTATAGCCTTAAAACATAGCTGTTGTATCCTTTTTTTCAATTTCCATAGCTAACCCAAACCGTAACCCAAACAATGATCTTCCATAGCCATCGAACATTCCATTGATCCTTATCTTCCGCAGCCACCAAACCTTGCTAAACCGGTTGCTGCCCCAACAACAACCCTAAACATTCATTCCCAACCTCAAACTACTGCCACAAAAATCCTTTGCAGCATCCATAGCACCCTCAAACTGTAGCACCAATAGTAACCAAAACCGCAAGCTATCAACCCTAAATCGTAACCTTGATCTGTCACCCTTTTGGCCACCAATCCCTACCAAACCAGTTGCTGCCATCAATAAAATGCTAGTTACAGGTGCCCTACAAGCCAATCACGTGAGTGATGGCACGTGTGACACATTGCGTAATTTTTTTATTTATGATTAATATTGGTATATTCTCATATTATATTATTTATTATATATATATTGTGATGTCCTTGGTTATGTGCAATGGGAATCGGATCGTGATCAGATCACGATAATGAGATCGATTCATCTTTAAATACAGATCCTAAATAATCTCGGTCATAGGTTACTCGAGAGAGACATTGAGATAACCGAACAGATCGGTATACTATATACCCATCCATATGATGGAGGCGACTGGTCTCATAGCCACTTGTGTGGAGACACTAAGGATGTAGGAGAATGAGTTCACTAATTTATCCGCTTATGGAATATTGTATGGTTAATGATACCTAATGTCAGACAGTGATTCCATAGTCCCAATTGTGTATATGGTCCTTAGACTAGAGATACTAAGGATGTCTTGTATGAGTACTCCTTTCTTTGACGCTAAACTTACAGGTTTGAAAAGTTTCAGATCTGGTATAGTTGGTTATCGGGATTGGTAGCCAATCTTACGAAGGCAATTGAGTGTCAATAAAGGATCATCCACTCTCGGTATCACGAGAGAAATATCTCATATGTGCTTGCTCAGACAAATCACTGGCCATGGTAATTCGGATTGAGAGAGAAAAAGTTCTCCAGGAGAATCCGATTAGAGCGAGACTATGACAGATTCTGCATGTGACCTGATAGTACCATGTCCAATATACAATCTCTGGGATATTAGTTGGATGAGAGATTATAGATACACGGTAACTATGGATAGACAGGTCCGATGGATTCGATTCCCCTATACCGTTTGGGAACTATGGCGTAGTGGCCTAGTACGTCCATAGTCGATGAGTTGAGTGAATTATTATGAGGATAATAATTCACTATATTAGAAAGAGTTCTGATGAGAGTGACTCACTGCCAGCTCGGTATCAGGCCTAGAGGGTCACACACATATGGTGGATGCTTCAGCAAATAGAGGATTGGATAGAGATCCAATTAGTCCCTATTCTCATTAGATGAGACCCTATGCTGATGGACTCCTTGATTGAGGCTCAATTAGAAGCCTAAAAAAATTATTGGATAGAGATCCAATAATGCAAGGTTAGTGGGTAATTGGATAGAGATCCAATACACACTAAGGTAGGAGCTCCAGGGTTTTAGTGGCTCTCTATAAATAGGAGGGGATGGTTGATAGGCTGCAGCTTTAGCCACCACCTCCTATTCTCCTCCCTCCCTCTGCATAAGAGTTGCGAGATCAAAAAGGAGGACTTTCGCTGCAAAGATCCATCGTGTGGATACCGCTAGAGAGGAGGACACTTGACCTCCTTCATCTTCTCCATCCGGATCTCGAATACAGGGATATATGATCTCCCTAGGTAAAATTAATCTCTCAAACATCGTGGTTTTTCAGTTTTTGGGGTTTTCTCACGACCCCAATATTTTGCACGACGATTTGATCTGGGTGGGAAACTAGTTTTTGTTTTGATTTCCGCAGCGCATGTGATGAACCCGCCGAGGTTTCCCAATAGTGGTATCACAGTCAAGGTTTTCGTGCGAAATATTGGTTTTAAACTGCATGTGATGAGATTGAATCGCGTAGAATCATTCTACACATTCTTGCTGCATTTTCATAGTGAAGGCAGCGAGGAGGAGAGGCGGCCAGCCCCCATGCAAGGCCGGCCACCCATGGCCAAGCCACGATGAAGGCACCCTACAAGGGGGCGGGCGGCCGCTGCCAGGGCCAGCCCGCAAGGGAGGCCGACGCCGCTCGCAGGGGCAGCAGCCCACAAGGGAGGTCGGCACCGCTCCCAGGGTAGCAGCCCGTGGGGGCAGTAGTCGCCCACGAGCACACCCGCTTACAGCGCAGCGCTGGCAAAGGGGGTCTGCTATAGGGTGCCCACAAGGGGCTGCCACTAGTAGGGGCCACGGCGCCGACTACTTCTAGGGAGATTAGGACTCAACCCTGCTGGAGTCCTATCAAACCCGCCCTCTTAAAATCAGTCTTGTCCTTAAGGCTAAAGTTCTATGAACTTAGGAAACCGGGTCTTCAGCTCCTCATCAGCTTGGGTGTCAGTTGGAAGAACTTGAGCTGAGTCGTCATCTTTAAATTTTCGTTTGAGGTGGGATACTTGGAGGATCAACTGTAATTTTGATCTGGTGCACGGATCTGATCTCCAGGTTGGGGCCCCAATATTATCCCCAATTTTGCAAGCCCCAAAGAAATAGGGAGACCATTTTCTTGAGGCTTGATTTTCATGCTGGTGGAGTTGGAGATGAAGGTGGACTCGATCTTTCTCAGGAAATTTTCTTCTGCTCCAGCGTTTGTCAGGGGGAAGTTTCTTCCTTACATGGGCTGCCACATGGTTAGTCTTTAGTGATAGCCAATCTTTCTTCTAGAATGGTGACGGCCCTCTGTATGGTTTAGGATGATGATAGCCCAATCTGGCGTGAGCATGGATTGCAATTCTTCTAATTTAACTCATCTTTCGTGCCATAGACCTGTATCCAATTATATTTTAAATTTGGTAGTAATTAGTATCTCCTGTAAAAACCTCGTATGAAGTGTGGGGGAAGCCTCGGTGTAAATTAGGAGTTGACCATCTTGAATAAGAATAGCCCAAATTCTAACTCCTCACACATCAGCCTCAATGACTAAAGTGCGACCGAAATCAGGCAACGCTAGGACCGACGTCATCGTCATGGCTGCCTTGAGTCGTTCGAAGGCTGTGGAAGCTTTATCCAACCACAAGAAGGAGTCTTTCTTCAGTAAGGACTTGAGCGGGGAACTGATCTTGCTATAATCTTTCACAAAATTTTGGTAGTAGCCCGTGAGTCCAAGGAAACCGTGTAATGATTGTATATTTGTAGGTCTCGACCATCATTGCATTGCCTCGGTCTTTGTCGGGTCCACCGTCACTCAATCCTCTAATATAATGTGCCTAAGATACTCCAATTTATGCTGTAAGAAGCTACACTTTGACTATTTAACATAAGAAGTATTCTCTCGAAGAATCGTTAGAACAGTTCGTAAGTGCTGAAAATGTATATCAAGCGTAGGGCTATAAATGAGAATATCATCAAAGAATACCAATACGAACTTGCATAGAAAACTTCAGAAGATATCATTCATCAAGCTTTGGAAATTAGAAGGAGCATTCGTAAGTCCAAAAGGCATTACCAGAAACTTGTAGTGGCCGTTATATGTGCGGAGTGCAGTTTTCAGAACATCTTCAGTGCATACCTGAATCTAATGGTATTCGGATCGGAGATCCAATTTAGTGAGGACTCAGGCTCATTTTAATTCATCCAAGAGTTCATCTACAAATGAGATAGGATATTTATCCTTGACGGTGATGACATTTAGAACCTGATAGTCAACGCACATCCGCCACGTACCATCTTTCTTGCGCACTAGAAACACCAGTGAGGAGTAAGGGCTGCAACTCGGTCGAATCACCCTGGTGTCAAGTATCTCTTTAACAATATTCTTGATCTCATCCTTCTGCAAGTGAGGATAGTGGTATGGTCACAAATTTGCTAGAGGTTTGCTTGGCAAAATATAAATGTAGTGGTCATGTGGCCGGTTAGGGGGCAGCCCGCGTGGCTCCAAGAAAACATCCGTAAATTCATTCAGGCAAAGGGCAAACTTAGGGTCTAAGTTTTGTACGTTCTCCCCCATAGATGGCTGCTAAATATGCATCAAGAATCCACTATGTGCTTTGTGCAAAACTTTCTCCATTTGTTGCGACGAAACGGTGGAAATTTAGCTCCCGCGCTTGTCTCGTAACATGACCTGTCTCCCTTTGCAATAAAATTTTATGATTAATTTAGAAAAAATTTAGGAGATATTACCTAATGTTGTGAGCCATTTCACTTCTTGGTCTTGGAGGAGTAGTTTCACCCGTGGGCACCGTTGGTCACAATGAAATATTCGACCATCAGTGATCTTTATGTCAAACTTGTTGCAACCTTCGATTTGAAGCGCCAAACATGCAACAACCTTACTATTGAGGAAGTTATTGGTGCTGCTCATGTCAATGAGAACGGTGATGAGTTGCTGTTTTAGAAGTCCTCTAACTTTCATACTGCGGGTTGGAATAGCCGGCCAATGCGTGCACCGCGTAGTTGGCCGGTTGGGACTCTTCCTCCATGGCTTATTCTTTAGGTTCAAGGGCTTCTTCATATGTTTCATTGTCCTCATCCTCCGTTGGTTCAATCATGAGGAGTTGACCCTTTTTGCAGTGATGTTCACGGCTCCACTATTCATCGCAATGCCAATACAACTCCTTGGTCGATCGTTCGCGAAGCTCGTCTCTTGTCAACTTTTTTAGTGCAGGGGCTTGGATGGCAGTAGAGGGGGCAGTAGGCCTTGGCATGGCTGGTAGGGGAGTGACCCTTGTCCTTCGTACCTCATGGTTCAATTGTTCTTCCTAGATACGCACGAAGGAAATCACCGCCATTAGAGTGTACGGTCGCGCCTTTACTTCTCCTCAGATCTCCAGCTTTAGGCCCACGATAAAAGTATCTAAAAGTTATTTCTCAGACTAACACTTAAACCTTATTTGGTATTCTTGTATTGTAGAGGTTTGACGAATCTTTGCCAATTGTCCGTCGATGTTGTTGAAATCGGTTGGTCCGAAGCGGTCTAGTAGTCCTTCCTTGAATCGCTGCCAATATTATCCTCTATGTGTGTGTTTAAACCAATTAAACCATTGAATAGCATCTCCCTCAAGGTGGATGCAGCAATCTCCACCCGTGTGGCGTCGGCGGCTCGGGAGAACCGAAAATAGTGCTCTGCGCACGAGATACACCCGATCGGGTCTCCTTCTTCCCATCTAGGGAAGTCAACCTTCATGTGTGGATTATTGAGATCAGAGGTGATGTGGCCATGTTCTTGAGGATCGTCTCACCGATCTGAAGTTTCTCCGTGTTGTGATTTCCTCGGGTTCGACAATCGACCAATGCTGAATTCGACGAAAAGGGATTACATCTTCTCTTCCATGCGGTTTCCAAAGGCTTCAAGCTTTGCATCAATAGCCTCCTCTGATGTCATAGTATACGCCTCTAGATCTATAATATTGAGATCTTTTTTTTGGAGAAGGGGGTGGCCGGTTGGAAGTTGAATTGGTTTGGATGGAAGTCGGCTGCGGTTTAGGGTAGATTTGGGGCTGCGGTTTTGTGTAGTTAGGCTGCAAATTGGTGTGGTTGTAGGGCTGTGTAGCAATAGATGAAGGTTAGAAAAAATATATTTTAGATCTGGGATAGATGGCAGCAAAGGTAGGTGTCTCGGTAAGGAAAGTTGGGTAAAAAGGTAAGTGGATCGATAAGGAAGTAGACTGATTTGGGTGGCTGATTTGGGGGTTGTTTAGATTCGGTTTAGGGCAATATTTAGAAAGGTTTTTGGTGAGGATGGTAGGGTTTGGAGATGAGCAAAAGAGAGTCCAAAATCCCACAAAAAATAGCACTCAAATATGATAGAATTCAGTGATGCGATGTGCTGTCCTGCTGAACCAGTTTTACGTCGGAGAACAGATGACTTCTCGACGTAAGTTCCAAAGGAAAGTTCAAGAAAATTATGCAAAAATCCTTGGTTCAGATGTTATCAATACCACTAAAAAGTTTGACAAAATTTTGGCAGCATAATAGCAGGGAAATAGGGCAAAAGATGAAAGGCATATTCCTTCATCGTAAAATTTCAGAACTGCGTGATGGTCAAATATTACACAAAAAAACTAGTTTCAGAAGGATTTTTTTATGAAATAAAATTCAGATGAAAGTTAACTTGATCTTGAGAATTGTGTAAAAATTTTAGCCAAAAAGGATGAACAAAAGTTTGGTTTCAAGAGGCCAATAGACGGAAGGTAGATTCTGCGTTATAAAATTTCAATACTATGCAAAGAAGAATCACAGTGCTGTAAGTCTAGATCCAGGAGTTTTTTTATGAGATCAGTCTTTAATGAAAGCTAAGATGATCTATGAAATTTTATAAAAGTTTCAGCCAAAAAGAATAATTAAAAGTTTAGTTTCAAGAAGCAACAATCGGCTGAAAATTTCTGCAGTGTTTCGCCTTTGTAAACGATGATAACATTTGTGACGAACAAAATTTGCAGTGGATAAAATTAAGAAAAAATCTTCAACATGTAAAGTAAGGAATCTTGCAGTATTGAAGAGGCATGGATGATAAAAATACACTAGAATTCCAGATCAAACACAGGGGGTAGCGGCAGACTGCTTTGATCTGCTGCTGGAGTGGAAGGTGGAGGCGCATGTCGTAGCAATTGTGAGAATTGCTTAAGAAGGTGGAGGCAGCTGAGATGGCTATAGGGGCAGCAAGATCGGTGCTCTGATACCAGATGATAAAACCCCAGATGGAGCTCTATAGATATTGATCCTTGAGGGGGATCAACCCTTGGAACACTGTAGGGGTTCCTCCCTCCTAGATTCGACACAAGGCTGAAATACAATTGATAATTGCTTGATTCAAGAGAGGGGGCAGCTATATCATTATATAGGGATCAAAATCCTAGCCTAAGGGGGTGTTTGCCTAAGTAAAATTATCTCTTTGTCCCTCCTATAACCAACCTTCCTTAATAGGAATAGGGGGCGACTAGGTTGGCTCTATAGCCGACCTAAGCAAGGGGAAACTCTGGCCAACCAACCCAATAAGGGGGCGACGACCACTAAGCCCTAAAGGCTAATCTAAACTATATTCATACTCCTTTATAAGATATGAGTGACTTTATTACAATCTAGCAGGGTTTTATTGACTACTTCTAGGGAGATTAGGACTCAACCCTACTGAAGTCCTATCAGCTTCTCAAAAAGGAAGTACGAGCCACTGATATAAGATAGTAATGCATGAGGGTGGACTTCCCTCGATGGGAAGAAGGAGACCCTACAGGGTGGATTTCGCACACCGAACATTATTTCCATCATCACAAAACATTGGAGGATTCCATGGTGGACACCGCTGTCAGCCACCTTAAAGGAGATGCTATACGATGATACAATTGGCTTGAATATAACCATAGGGCTCCAATGTTGATACAATTCAAGTACGCACTGTTGAACCACTTTGGGCTGACCAAGTATGAGATATCAATTAACAACTTGCTATGATCCGACAAACCTTCACGATCCAAGAATACCAAACTAGGTTTGAGGAATTATCTTACTTTGCTCGTGATTGGTCTAACAGACAATTATTAGGGATGTTCATCGAAGAACTCAAGCTAGAAATTAAAGGAGAGGTTAAAGCACGACAGCCCCCCACCATGAAGGCTGCAATCTCTTTCACCCGAATCCAAGAGGACCAAGATGCTCGAAGGATGAGAACTACTCCTAGACCAGCAACATATAAACCTTCAGCAACCCCTGCTCCCAGTCGTGCTTCACTACCAAAGAAATTGATGAGAGAAGAACTTCGCGATCGATCGGCGAAGGGCCTTTGTTGACATTGCAATGAACTATGGAGCTGCAACCATCATTGCAAAAAAGGGAAGCTTTCCATGATAGAACCTATAGAAGAATCTGAAGAAAACAACCTTGAACCTAAGGAGGAGAACACGAAGGAGGACCCATAGCCGGTCGATTGCATGACTCACACTTTAGCCTGCCATGTAAACCCGCAAGCAATGAAAGTTGTAGAATCTCTTAAGCAGTAGTCGGTCACCATCTTCATCAAGACCAGGAACCCCAATGACCTTATGAATGGCAAAGTAATACAGGTGACCTTACACGGGAAATATGGGAGCGAAGAAAAGTCACAACGCTGGGAGAAGTTTGCTACCTCTAGCGAACTGAGTTGATTTCATCCTACCAGTCTGCATGACCTCCGTATGCTGATCATACAGGAGGAACCACGAGCACATATTTGACTCTATTGCTATCCATATCCTCAGAGGGTCAAAGCTAAAAGGATTATCCAAGAGATGCAGGAGACACGGATCATTCGGTCACGACCTTCCCTTGCAATGATGCTTTATCTCCAAAAGCTTTGCTTCTTTATCTGTAAGGATCAGCTCTTCCTGAAGTGCCACATCCAGTTGAACCAACTATGGCTTTTGATATAGCACTCCCAGATCTTGGACTACTTCTACTACCTCTCCCAAGAGCGGACTATGTTGTTTGAAGCCTTCCCTATTGACGATCATAAGAAGATCAGGTCCCTCCAGCAAAAGTACCAGCATGGAATCTATGATTGGATGAAGATCAAAATTCTAAAGGAACAGGAGGAAGACATCAACATATCCACCATCTATGGGGCCTTCACATCCATGATACCATATATATCAGTCTTAGCATTACCATATCAAAGTGAGGTGTTTGAAATTGGAGCAGACAAAATAGGAGTTGAGATCGGTACCACCCTCTTGCAAGCTAGCCGACACCTAATCCGCACTAAGACTCTCCCTACATTTCACATGATGCTTCTGATCTATAAAGGGATGCTAATTACTACTAAATTTGAAGTCTGGCATGATATAGGTCAGCAATACAATGGAGAGATGAAAACATGCTCGTGAAATTACAGCTCCTACCCTCCTCGGACTCAGAATAGGCTCACACCACTAGGAACCTTATTAAAGGGTAGCAATTATTCCAAAAGAAGGCTCAGTTACTATTTAAGAACAACCAAGTTACAGCCTATACAAGAAAGAAATAGCTTTCCGATAAATACCAGAGCAGAAGAAAGTTTGTTGTTGAATATCGAGTTTTCCTTTATCTCCAGCCCTACTAGCATAAAATTCGAGCCTCAAGGAAGTGGTCCCCCGGCTACTTTGGCCCTTGTAAAATTATGGATCACAATGGAGCCGTAAGTTATGGATTAGATAAGTACATCAATTTAAAAATACAATTGATCCTCTAAGTATCTCACCACAAATAGAAGTTTAGAAAGGATGACTCAACCCAGATCTATCCACTTGATATCCCAACTGATGAGGAAGTTCAAATTCAGCTGATGATCGCACGGGATCATAGGATCATGATGCACCACCGTCTAAATACTACTATCCTTGATGGAGAGATACAAGATAATGTTGGATCGTCGGACCACAGTGCTCCTACCATAGATACCACAAGGAAGCTTCAAGGAGAATTACAAATCGAGTCCCAAAGTTCATGGAGCCTCAACCTTGAGGACAAGGCTGATTTGAAGAGGGTATGTCTCTAGCTAGGGGAGTCCTAATTTAGTTCATGAAAGAGGGTAATTATGTAAAATCTAAGGGGCATTCATGTAAAATCTAAGGGGCATTCATGTAAATCTTATCTAGCCGACCCCTATTAAGGAAAGTAAGGAGGCCGGCTAGGTTAGGATTAGTTGAGAGAGATATCTGAGGGGAGAGTAAGATACAAGTTACCTTAATTAGTCACCCCTTATCCTAGTTAAAGAGGGGTTGGTTTAGGAGTTAAATTAGAATATGATTAGGAAACAATAAAGTAATCGACCACCCCTAGATGGACCAGTTGGTGGTTGGACTTAGAGTAGCATTAGAAGTTGCTTTAGGAATTGATTGAGGGTAGGAGTCTTGAAGTAGGAGTCCTCTTAGGAATTAGAGATTGAAGGCCTATAAATAGCCTTGTAATCATCCATTTTTTATCATAAATAGATCAATCTTTCTTTAGCCAATGACTTGAGAATCAAAGAGGGAGGAACCCCTATAGAGTTCTAAGGAGGCTGATCCCCTATAGGGATCACCCCAAGCTTAGAATTTGTGAGGGTTCTAATAGTTGCCCCCTCCTATTCTCCTCCCTCCCTCTACTCAAGAGTTGCGAGACCTGAGATTGTGATTGGAGGAATCTCGCTGCAGAGATCCATTGTATAAATACCGCTAAAGAGAATGACGCTTGACCTTCTTAATACTCTCCATTCGGATCTAGAAAAATAGAGATATATGATCTCTCTAGGTAATCAATCTTTCTTGTTTCGCAGTTTTTCAATTTTTGCAGCTTTCTCGCAATCCAATCTTTTGCACGATGATTTGAACTACGTGGGAAAACCTGTTTTGTTTTGATCTTTTGTTGTGCATGTAATGTTTCTGCTTGGTTTCCTAACACTAAGCACATAATGGTCTCCTGGTTCCTCTTTCTTCTCCTAGACATCTTTGTCCCCACCGCTTTCCATTTCATCCTCTCCTGCATCCCCACTATCGTGCTTACAACGTGGTAGTTCAACTCTCTTTCACCTTTGCCTCTGGCCTCTCCTACCTTTGCCTCTTTACTTTACTCTATCATTATGACCTTTGTCACTTCCTCTTTCTCGACAAGAGGAACCTTTATTTTAAATTTAAATTACATGTATCTTTATATTAAATGATTTATTCTAAGTCAGCATACCAGTAAGTAAACTCTAATGTCTGTTAACTCAAACTTGATGATAGGAGCTTATATTCTACGTTTTTAAAAATATATAAATTATTTTAGACACGAGCAAAACTATTAGGACTTAAGTGGTCTATGATCAAAATGGCAAGAGCTAAAATACATCTTTTAAAAAAATTAAATTATATATATTATTATATTAATAATTTATTATAATTTAACATGTCATATAAGTAAATTCTAATGTTTATTATCTTAGATTTGATGGGAGGGGGTTATATGCCACGTTTTTAAAAATATAAGGACTATTTCAGACACGAATAAATTATTAGGACTTAAATAGTCTATGACCAAAATTACAAGGGTTCAAATAGATCTTAATATATTAAAATAATACTAAAAAATATATAGATGATTTTTACTTAGAGTATGTAAATCATGACATATAATATATTAATCAAGCATCACGATTTTATTTGGAATGCCTATGGATCATGGTAAATGTATGTAGAGGGAAGGGATGGTCTTCCACCAATCACAAAATAAGTAGGTGAAATATTGACTCATACACATCATAATCACAGATCATCGCAGTACTTTTCCTTGTCACTGCTTTGGATTCTTTTCTGTCGCATTACTTATCAGAGAGGCACTTGCAAGAGCAGAAGAAGAAAGTGGCGATCTGGTACATTTATGTTGTATCCTCGTGTTTTCTTATTCTTTCACAAACAAGCTTTGAATTTATGTTGTCTCCTCGTGTTTTCTCAATCCAGCTTCTACCAGTGAAGCGTGAGGAACGTGAATCCTCAGATGCAATGACGCATGTTACTGTCGTGTATGGCAGCGTCAATACGTCATTACGCTGACGGCGCATATGAAGTCGAGATTGACTCCGAGAGACAGAAAGAGCTATAAATACGATTCATTTCCTCTCTCGTCTCTCATTTAAAGGACGATGGAGGAAGAGAGGGCGGAGCCAAAGAGACCAGCGAGTGCAGATAGGGAAGAAGATAACCAAGAGGAAGAGATGGAGAAATTCTACGCTTTGCTGGAGAACATTAGAGCGATGAGAGACTACCTGAGGAGCAGGAACAAGAGGATGAAGAAGGAAGCCGCGAAGCCTGTTTGGAAACCGAGGTTTGAGATGGAGGACTTCAAGGAGGAGGCTGGAGTCTGCAGCTCGGCGATCAGCGTGACGTCGAATCCACCCAAGGAGGGGGAGAGAAGGCATGGGAAGGAGGAAGAGGAGAGAGAGGAGAAGAACAGTTTGGATCTCTCCCTCTCTCTCTAGCCATTGCGGTTGGGCTTCCATTTCCTACCTTCTTCATCGTGTTGCAATGATTCAAAAATCTCTCATCTGATATGCGTGTTTCCTTCTGTTCGGCATCAACGTAACACCCCTTACAATTGAAGACTGTTGCTACAAGTCAATGTAAATGGATTCTTAATTGGCATATTAGTAATTGACCCTTGGAATGTGCAGTACGAGTTGGACTGACTCTAAAGGAGAAAAAGAATAAGGAGACCTGTTTATTTTAGGCAACGGAACATATTTTTTTTGTCGAGGGAATACAATTGCTAAATATATCAAATCTATTTTATCTTAATGTTTGGTTCCCAAACGGCGTAGATTTGAAGTAAAGTTTTAGCTTTTTTTTTTTTTTGCTTTAGAAAAAAGAGAG
The DNA here is from genome assembly GCA_029747655.1 of Ensete ventricosum. Taxonomy (NCBI): domain Eukaryota; kingdom Viridiplantae; phylum Streptophyta; class Magnoliopsida; order Zingiberales; family Musaceae; genus Ensete; species Ensete ventricosum. The sequence goes on from JAQQAF010000005.1 coordinate 19,577,264, forward strand.
ATAAGACCCGAAAAACAAAAGAGGAAGGTGGATGACTTTGTCGCTTTCTCTTTCCCAACTATCAGTGGTCGAGTCTCGATTCCATCGGGCATTGCCCTGCTGGTTTAACCATATTCACACAGCTAGTGGAGATCCATAAAAGTAGTAGCGGGCTGTAGATATTGCACGGTACGCAAGACGATGATACACACAGGATTGGGTGTGATGGAGAATGCTCATTTGAATTAGCCTAATCGTTAACATGATCTTTCACGAAGAAAAGTGCAGCAAAAGTCTTTTAATACCCTTAGATGCCCTCAGCCCGAGTCATCGTACCTAATCCCGTTGTATGGGCTAAGCTACTGTCTGCTCATGCGTTTGCTTCTTCGTCAACTGCCCAACTCAAGAAAGATAAAACTCCTAGGATTTTGAAGTGTTTGCCAGTTCATCGGTCATCATGAAAATTGAGATAATCAATATCAAAATAACAATGTAATCATCTCATTTTATCATAATAAGAAACTAGATAATCAGATTGTTAGAACACTGATAAAATTAAGTATAAAAGAACCACAGACACACCAAAAGGGAGAGAAGGAACACAAGCTATACTATTAGATACTATTTCTCTTTATCTATAGTTTATATCACTATGTCCTCCCCTTGATTTAGGTAACGAAAAGGCTACCGAATGGTTCTGGCGCCAACCTAGCATGTAGGATCACTTGCTCTCTCGTTTGTCTATCTAAGCTACTCAGAGTCAAATACCACAATAGGACAACATCCATAACGCCACCGCACCGCTGCCAAACCTCAATGTCAGCCAGGAAGGAGCTCTAGGGTGAGCTTACACCTTCAACAGAGAACCAACCGGGCTAACTTAATAGTCGACGTTACTCATAACACCATCATTTTAGCGCTAGAAAGAGGGTCAGACATCGTTGATGCTACCTTCCGGTATAACTTATAGGGAAGTAAAAAATGTCGAATACCATATTTTGATGATGAAATCAATTGATGAGTTTATAGACTAATATATTTTTGAGATAAGTTATACAAGAAAAACTTCTATCATATATTTGAACCATCAAAGAGCAAATTATCGAAACATAAAAATCTAACGTTGGGTTGGAAAACATTATGTCAAAGATTGGACATCGGGCTAGAAGATTGGTCGATGTGTCGAAGGATGGACTTCGTGCCATAAGTTTGAGGATCGGGCCAGAAGGATCAGGTATTATGCCAAAAGATCAGATATTGTAGGAAGTCAACATGCTGATAGATCGGGCGTTACACCAAAGAAAAGTCGATGTGTAGGAGGCCCAGATCATGCCGAAATGCTAGACAACATGATGATTGCTTTGTGATTGTGCTAGATATGTAATTAATATAGTTGAGTCTTGATCGAGTTTGTTTGGGTCAAATCGAGTTGGTATTGGGTCGAAACTATGCCAAATTGATTTGGAGCCCATTAGACTTGAACCAGGACCGAATTAGGTCCGTTGAAAGGACCTTGAGCAAGCCTAGGTGGTGGTACCGCCTAGAGAGCCGAAAAGCACTTTTGTTTTCTTTTCTAGGACTTATGATGGTAGTATCGCCCATGGCCAATAGTGGTACCGCCAAAGGCCAAAATCCCGAGTTCTATTTGGCAATAGTATTGCCCGACATCGACAGTGGTACTGCAGTACCCTGAAAATTTGGGGATTTAAATTTTTGACTCTATTCTTGAAGCTTTTAGAATTCTATTAATACCCCAATCATGCTTGTTTGATGGAGCAATAATTCTTGAGGTTAAAAGTGTTGTAAACTTTCTTTGAGCATTGGTTGAGTTTCTTCCTCCTTCTTGAGTTTAAAAGTATTTCTAAGTTATAGAAGAGTTAAGGTGTCCTGTAAAAGAGAGGTGTAACTATTCTTGTTAGGATCGTATCAGCATTAAGACGGGGGCGGGAGGAGGGTGAATTGGTGCTTTCGAAAACTTACATCGATTTGAAAAATTGTTCGATGAAACCATATCAGAAATGCGTTTTGACTTGGAAAGTGAGTGAAGTATTGTGAGCAACTAAATCAGTAAGCACTAAAAATGGAAAGCACAAGGAAAAGAGCATAATAGATTTATAGTGGTTCGATCGTCATAACCTACGTTCATACCCGATTCATCTGCTTGAGGCCACTGGCTTTTCACTACTGATCTTCTTTCCAATGGATGAAGTTCAATTAGCCTTACAACTCTTTTCTCTTTTTCACAGGTTTAGGAGAGAACTTTTACAAGTCTTACACCTCCCTTAGAATGAAATCTATACTTCAAGAGGAGGGGAACTCTCAACACTTGGAGCTTTACAACAATTTCAAACATAATTTTTACTCACTTTTTTTTTGTAAACCCAGTAGTGATGAGTGGGGTATTTATAGGTTCCAAATGGCCTCAGAAATGAAACAAAATTTTAAATTTTCTGAGTTTTCAGGGTACGAGCGGTACCAACACCATTAATTGGCAGTATTATCGCTTGTCAGAGCCTAGGAGATCGGGCTTTGGTAGTACTATTGTCAGCTTGGGTGGTACCACCGTCTGCTAGTATTAAATGCTAGTAGTACCATCGCCTAGTCTGGGTGGTACCACCGCTTAACACAGCCTAAAAGACTGTATTTTCTGACAGTACCACCACCTGACCCAACTTTAGATCACTGAATGGACCTCATAATGGGCCCAAATTAGCCCCAATAAAGGCCCCATAGGCCCTCAATTGAGTTAGCATGATTTCACCCAAAACTAACTTAATTTCAACTTAAACTGCTTCGATCAAAACATATATTACAAGCAATAATCCTATGTTGTTCGGTATGTCATTGATTCATTTGGTGCTTCGTCCTAACCTTAGGCACATCATCCTCTCCTTCGACGTATTGCCCAATCCATCAGCATGTTGACTCCCACAATATCTAATCTTGGTGCAATGTTTGATTCTTCTAGCCCGATGCCCGATTTTTTACTCTAAGCCAATATCTAATTCTTCTACTTCAATTATTTTATCTTTTCATGATCGAAGTTAGTCCTACATCATTTTTCTCAAACATTGATTATATCACTAACTCATCAATTGGTTCAATCATCAATAATCTCTTCCTTCTTTATGATGACAACTAATTGACGATGGAGTTTTAACTAAACTCCCCATATCTATATGTCATATCCAAATAAAGTAAATTTGAATTAAAAAATATTGATAACCTTTGAATTCAAGTTGAAACAATGACTTTTACATTATAGCATGCATCGTAAAATCATGAGTATTGCATACAGAATTTTAAATCATCATAATTTTAAAATATCAAAGTACATCATACCATGCATCATTGATATTTCAAATCATCATAACTTCTCCCCCTTATCATCAACAAAAAGAAGAAAAATGCAACTAGCAAATTTTTTATGATAGTTACAAGTGCTCTACAAGCCAATCATATGAGTGATGGCACGTGTGACACACGTATAGTCTTTTTTTATTATTATTTTTGACATATTCTCATATTATATTAACTGTTGAATATATATTGTGATGTCCTTGGTTCTATGCAATGGGCATTGGATCATGATAAGATCCTTTAAACACAGATCCAAAATAATCTAGGTCATAGGTTGCTTGAAAGAGATATCGAGATAACCAGACAGACCGGTGTGCTATATACCCATCTGTATGATGGAGGTGGCTGATCTAATAGCCACTTGTGTGGAGACACTAAGGATACAGTACATGTGCTAATTGGAGAATGAGTTCATTAATTGATCCACTTACAGAATGCTAGATAGTTAATGATACATATCGTCAAACAGCGATTTCGTAGTCTCAGTTGTATGTCTGGTCTTTAGACATGAGACACCAATGATGCATTATTTGAGTACTCATTTCTTTGATGTCGGACTTATAGGTTTAGAAAGTTCCAGATCTGGTAGAACCGGTTATCAAGATTGGTAGCCAATCTTACGAAGATAATCAAGTGTCATTAGAGGATCATCCACTCTCGGTATCATGAGAGGAATATCTCATGTGTTATCGCTCGGACAAATCCTCGACTGGGGTCATTCGAATTGAGAGAGGAGTTCTTTGGGAGAATTCGATTAGAGTGGGACTTAGATGGATTTCATATGTGGCATGACAGTACCATACCTAATATATAATCTCTGAGATATTAGATGGATGGAGGACTATAAATATACGATAACTGAGAAAAAATAGGTCCAATGGATTAAATTCCCTATATCGTTTGGGGACTATGACGTAGTGGCTTGGTACTTCCATAGTCAATGAGTTGATTAAATTATTATGCGATAACAATTCACTAAGTCAGAAGGAGTTCTAACAAGTAGGACTCACGGCTAGCTTGGTATTGGGTCTAGAGGGTCACACACATATGGTAGATGTTTCAATGAGTAGAGGATTGGATATGAGTTATCCAATTAGCCCCTATTCTCATTAGATGAGACCCGATATTGATGGGCTCCTTGCATGAGGCATAATTAGAGGTCAATTGAGATTATTTGATAAAGACAATAATCCAAGATTAGTGGATAATTGGATGGAGATCCAATACCCACTAAGGTAGGATCCATTAGGGTTTTTGGTGCTCTATAAATAGGAGGTAGGGGCACAAATTATAATATGTTGTACTTTTGGCCACCCCCTCCTATTCTCCTCCCTCCTTCATCTTCTATACAAGAGTTGCGAGATCTTAGTTGCAATTGGAGGAGCATCGTTGCAACGATCCATCGTGTGGATACCGCTAGAGAGGAGGATATTTGACCTCCTTCATCCTTTCTATCTGGATCTAGATTTCAGGGATATACAATCTCTAGGTAATCAATTTCTCATATATCGTAGTTTTCATTTTTGCGGGCTTTTTATGTACTAATCTTTGCACAACAATTTAATCTACGTGGGGAATCTATTTTGTTGTATTCTTCCACTGCACATGTGATGTTTCCGCTAGGTTTCTCAATAGTGGTATCAAAGCCAGGTTGCTCGTGTAAAAGATTGGCTTTTAATCTGCGTGTGAAGAGATTGAATCACGTAAAACTGTTCTACGTATTCTTGCTGCGTTTCACAGCGAAGGCAGCGAGGAGGGGGGTACCACCTGCAGGCACCCATAGCCAGGCCACTTATAGAGGTGGCCGGTTATGGCCCGAGGGCAACGGTGACCGCCATAGGGGCTATCGCTCGTGGGCAGAGGCGGCTGGCGACGACACGTAGCTCTACTGCCTACGGAAGGGTGGCCCATTGGAAGAGGGCATAAAGGGCTTAGTATTTTTTCGATAAAAGGATGATACTGCCCCTTAAAATTTAAGTAGTTGTGATGTATGTCCTTTACATAATTTTCAAAATACCCTTAACTTTTTAGAAATTCGAGGTCTTTTCTTTTATCCAAAATTTAAAAAATGTCCTTAACAATTTTAAAAATTTCTAACATGTCCTGATTTACAAAAATAATTAATTAAATAGTTTAATTAATTATTATTTATCTCATAGTCCTATATGATGATGTGTGTACATGTGATATATGATATGGGCAGATGATTATAAACCATGAGTTGTGATATGTGTAAATATTATTATTATTATTATTATTATTATAGGGGCCTGTGAGCCTTTGTTTTTCTCGTTTATTATCAAGCCTACATGCTTGTGATTATATTGTAATTACATGAAAAAACGTGATGAGAGCATGGAGGCGTTAGCAGGACCCACATGCCGTGATGGGCAATCGTGTCGCACGGTGAACTGCCAAGGATCCGACGAAAATAATGATAACGAGAAGAACGACCACAAAGCATGGAGTTACGTTAAAACATACAGAGATCCTATTATGAGTGATTGGGCCCACTAGCTCAGGTTTAGTCATATTAGGTGATGATTCATAATCATCCGATGTGGCATGCATATGTGACATATGATTATACACCTACAATATATATATATATATATATATATATGTATATGTATATATATATATATATTTATATTATATATATGTATGTATATATATTTATATGTATATATATGTATATATATATATGTATATATATGTATATATATATATGTATATATATATATGTATATATATATATATATGTATATATATATATATATGTATATATATATATGTGTATGTGTATATATATGTATATTATATATATATATGTGTGTGTATATATATATATATATATATGGAAGGCCAAGTGATTCAATTTTTTCCGATAACAATAGAGGGCCACGTGGGTCAATCTTATTGCCTCACGCTCACTGACTTAATATTATCACAAGAGAGGTTTTCGTTTTATATCATTTTCCTAATATGTCGTGTCACACATATATATTTAATATATATATAAATATATATTAAATATATATATTTATATATATTTAATATATATAAATATATATATTTATATATATTTATATATATTTATATATATAAATATATATTTATATATATATAAATATATATATTAAATATATATGTGTGACACGACATATTAGGAAATCGATACAAAACAAAAACCTCTCTTGTGATAATATTAAGTCATTAAGCGTGAGGCAACAAGATTGACCCACGTGGTCTTCCATCGTTATTAGAAGAAATTGAATCACAACATAAGTTGAGTTGGTCGAGTCACTCGGGGCTCACTTATCTATGTGATCAAGATCTTGCCTATGATATAGAGCTATCACTGGTGACCTGAGGATATGATATTCGTAGTCGAGTCACTCGAGAGCATATCATCGAATCAGACTCATCTTGTAACAATGGTGATAAATTAACTAAACTTTATGGTTGGTCGAGTAGTCAAGATTGACAAGAGTTTCCTACCTTTTGGGCTTAGTGTAATTGGTCGAGTCACTCGAGGTTGTACTAAGGTGTCAATTGGATCACAATCCCCACTAGAAGTCTGTCGGACACTTCCATCTTATGTGTCGAGCGTGTCACGTAATTCATCAAAAAATTAGTGGGAGCAAATTAAGATGGAAAGTTCATATCTTAATTAGTTTTTTATAAAATCTGCATATTATTAATTTATGCTATATTTTGTTTGTCGCTTGCAAACCCCCTACGTGACATACTTGATGCCAACCACCTCATTGGTCCAAACTACATAGATTGGCTCAGCCATTTGAGAATTGTTCCCATGATAGAGAAAATCGTACATGTCCTTAACACGATTATGCTAATGTCGGAGGAAAAGACAAGCGAGGATGAGATCGCTCGCTATGTCAAGTATATAGATAATCCTAAATGATAACTTGTATATTGATCTTATACTTCAGTCCCTACCGGATTCCTTTTCTCACTTCATCATGAATTTTAATATGACCAAGTTTGAGGTAATTCTACCTGAGCTCCTTAATATATTGAGGGAAGCTGAGAAAACCATCAAGAAAGAGAAGTCCTCTATGTTGGTGAGACCAATAAGAAAAAGAAAATTGATAAGACCCTTACGAAGGGGAGGCAAGGGCAAACTAGGTAATGTAAAGATTGCCAAGAGAGACATGGCTAAGGACAAAGGCTAGTGCTTCTATTATGGCAAAGATGAGAACTTGAAGAGGAACTATAAGAATTATCTTGCAGAAAAGGAACTGTAAGAATTAGCTTGGAGAAGCTTCAAGTACATTCATGATAAGTCTACACTTGTTAGATTTTTATGATAACACATGAGTATTAGATACCGGAAGTACTTATCATATTTGTAATATGTTGCAGGCTCTGGCAAGGCCTAAAAGACTGGCAAGAGGTGAGATGGACCTCAAGATGAGCAATGGAGCAAGAGTTATTATAGTTGTCGTTAGCAAGGTCACCCTACATCTGCCTAGTGGAGCTATCATTACATTGGATGCATATTATTTTGTTCCCTCTATTATCAAAAATATTATTTTCATTTCCTATTTGACAATTAGTGGATATAAGTTAGTTTTTGAAAATAATAGTTGTTCAATAATTTTTGATGATAAGATCATCACAAGAGGGACCACCTTAATTAATGACTTATATGTGTTAGACACTTACACACATCATAAATATAAATACATCTAAGAGAAAATGAAACGAGGTGAACGAGGCATATCTATGACATTATAGGCTAGGTCATATCCATGAGGGAAGGATTCAAAGGTTGCTGAAAGTTGGATACTTAGATCCATTCGACTATGAGTCATATGCAGCGTATGAATCTTGCCTTCATGGAAAGTTGACCAACTCTCTTTTTAGTGGAACTAGAGAGAGAGAGAGAGCCACTGAGTTATTGGAACTAATACATAGTGATGTATGTGATCCTATATCGACTTTAGCTATAGGTGGTTACTCCTATTTCATTACATTCACTAACAATTTCTCTAGGTATGGACACGTGTACTGTATACAAGTTCGAGGCCTTCAAAAAATTTGGGAAATATAAGAATGAAGTGGAGAATAAGATTGAAAAGAGTATTAAGACTCTTCGATCAGATCGAGGAAGAGAATACTTGAGTATGAAATTCACCCATTTCCTCAGGGACCATGAGATTCTATCCCAGTGGGCACCTCCTTATATACAAAGAGAGGGGGGGGGGGGGGGGGGGGGGGGGGAGGGGTGCGTGGGGGTGTGGTTTGGGGGGTGAATTAGTGCAAGTATAAATTCTCATTTCAATAAAAAAACTTTTCACTTTAAGCAAGATAGAAAAATCTGAAGCTTTAACAAGTGAATGATTTAAAGAAAATGATAAGTTTCTTGCTTAAAAATGACTTAAGAAGGAATAAGCAAATCCTAATAAAAAGATAAGCAAAATAGAAGGGAAATGCTTGACTTGAAACTTATCTTTCAAAGAGTGAATAAAAATCGAAAGCATCTATTAGTATTTAGTTCAAAATGATTAAGAACTCACAATTGCAAGTAGTAAATGCAACAAGCAAAAACACTCACAATTATAGTGGTTTGGCACTAACCGGCCTACGTCCCCTCCCGAGTCCTCCTCCTTGAGGCACACTGGCATCCACTACCGATAATCTTTGGGTGAAAACCAAACCCATACAACTTGCTTATAAGGAAGACTTCAAGAATTTTCTAACTCTAAGCTCCCTCCCTTCTCATTTTCTTTTTCTTACAATTCACACATAATTTTTTCACATAATATAATCCCTAAAATTATTGTATGGAATGCAAGAAAATTTGGGTATTTATAGGCCCCAAGTGGCTTAAAAAATTAGAGCCAAAATTCAAACATACCCGAAAAATCTAGGTACGAGTGGTTCAGCCGTAAGCTTGGGCGGGTCAACCGTCGAAAGTACCCAAAATCTAGGATACAGGCAGTTCAACCGCCTAGTCTGGGCAGTTCAGTCGCCTGAAATCCTAGGCAAGTGGCGGTACACCCGTCGCTCACCGATGGTTCAGTTGTCGGTAATCCTGAAAAAGTGATTCCCTTCACTTTTCGAATCCTAAATTGAACCACGTGTTGACTAATTCTCTAGTCAACCAATTGAGCTCAACCTAAGCTCAATTAAACCCTTTTAGTGGACCCGTTTGCCTCTTTCAGTTGATTTGGATTCCTTCTAAATCACACTCATTTAGGACTTAATCTTAACCTATGACTTAAATATTACAATCAAACATGAGCACCAAGCTTACGACCTCACTCCCGTGATCCCGCAACTTCCGGCATTCCCTGCAGTGAGTCTCACGATTTTCTTCCGACGATCTCCTGGCGTGTTCCTAGCGACCTGTTAGAACCCTAGCAGATTCTAAGCTCAAGGGTGATCACTATTGGGGATCGATTTCCTTGGAACTCTGTAGGGGTTCCCTCCTCCAACCTGCTGCTCAAAGGTTGTAGAAAATACTCTTCTATTGATGATAAAAAGTGGAGGATTACAAGGCTATTTATAGGCCTGCTAACCCTAATTCCTAAGAGGACTCCTACTTCAAGACTTCTACTCCTAACCAACTCCTAAAGCAACTCTTAATGCAACTCTAAGTCCAACCTCCAATCAGCCCATCTAGGGGTGGTCGGTTGCTTTATTATTTCCTAATCCTATTCTAACTTAATCTCCTCCTCAACCAACCTCCTCTTTAACTAGGATATGAGGTGATTAATTAGGGTAACATGCATCTTACTCTCCCTTCAAATATCTTCCTCAACTAATCCTAACCTAGCCGCCTCCTTACTTTCCTTAATAGGGGTTAGCTAGATTGGATTTACATGAATGCCCTTAGATTTTACATGATTGCCTTCTTTAATGAAACTAAATTAGGACTCCCCTAGCTAGAGTCCTAACACGATCTTCCCGATACCTTTGGCGAAGTCCTAATGAACTCCCAGCGAGCTCCCACCAAATCGTCCAAACCTTGGCCCAATGCCTAAGCTTGATCTTGGGTTCATGTCTGATCTATAACTCCTTTTTAACGTCATGATTAAACCTATACGATGCTAACTATAACTTAATTAATTACAATCAACATGGCCACATATCTACTTCAAGACATTCCCAACTCCTGGCATGCCTTTCGACTAACCCCGACAATCTTCTATTGAGTCTCGGTCTTCTTCCGACGAACTCCCTTGCGCCATCCTAGCAAGCTCCCGATACCCTTGGTGAGTTCCCGATGCACTCCAGGTGAGTTCGCAAATGCATCGTCTGAACCCGACCTGATGCTTGGACTTGACTCTGACTAAATCTCTAATTGTAATAATCTCTCTTTCATAGTTAATCATGCATCAATAAACTCTAATAACCTTGTTAGATCAAGCACTCATCAATTGATTTCATCATCAAAATCTGAGATTCAACAATCTCCCCATTTTTTATGGTGACAATAAATTAATGACATGAGTTAATCCTAACTCCCCCTAAATCTATGTCTCGATAAAGAAAGCTTAAATTCAAGAGAACCACACCTTCTTGAATTCAAGTATCACGAAACAAATCATATTCCAAACAAATTTCAACAAGAATTTACATTAAGTCATCAAATCATGAATTTCAAAAAGAATTATGCATCTATATCCAAGATATCCAAGTATATTATCAATATCATGTGTCATCAATGTATATCATTAATATTATGTGTCATCAATATATATTTCTCCCTCTTTGTCATCAATAAAATGGTGAAATGTATAGCTAATAATTTTAAGGCACATGATAACATTACTCTCTCTTAGTAAAATAGAATATAAATTATAAAATTTTATTTCGCTTCATAATTAATAAGGAGAGAAATAAGAAAGGAGTTGTGAAAGCATCATTAAGAAGATCTCCTAATAAATTTTAAAAAAGAATATTAAGATGAGCTCAAAAGTCCAAGTTGAAACTATTTTAATCACATCATATGCAATACATCATATCATCATAATAAAATCATGATTATTATTCTAAATCATCATGTATATTTTCAAAATCAATCATGTATTATCATCATATATGATTTCACATCATCATCTTCTCCCCCTTTGTCATCAACAAAAAGGAGAAATGAAATTAGCAAGTTTTTGATATATAAAAGCCTAGCAGTTTATCAAATTTTTCATCATTTTAGAACATGCAAGCTAGTGAGTTCTTTATTCTCTTTTGAGAAGTGCAAGCTAGCAAATTTTGCTTCCTTTGTAATATTCAAGCTAGCAGTTTTTTACATCATGCAAGCTAACAAGTTGGCAAGTATTACTTCTCTTAACATATTTTTTTTAACATGAGGTTAAGCAAAATTTTTGCTTCTCTTGAGATAGTACTTCTTGCTTCTCTTTTGAGATGAGCAAGCTAGCACGTTTTGCTCCCTCTGTCATTGTTAAAAAGAAAGGATGGTTACCATGGTGCAAAACTTTTCTCATTATATCATTTTTCAAATCATCACATAAAATATATCAAGAAAAATTAACATGGTGATGAGATATACAATTCATGAAGATAAATTGTGAATATCAAGAGATAAATCATAGGAGAAACAAATAAAATATCTTGATTCATACATAAGAAATCTCAATTGTCAAGATCATGATTTATATAAAAATTTCCTTTTAAATAATACGAGAACACATAATAAGATATTTTGATTCATATAAGATTTTAGTTATAATTCTGAGGAATCAATATCATGATATAGGTAAAGAAAATTATTTAATTTTAAAATCATCAAAATCACTTTCAAAAGATTCAAAATGAAATTAATAAACTTATCGGTCTCTTGAAATGCTAGTGATCTTCTTTCTCCACTTTGCGTGAACAAAAAAGTAGAATTAAGGTGGAGAAGTGAAAAATATTACAAAAATACTTAATTTTATAGATGTAAATTTTATATATGAAAATTTCAAAATCCAAGAAAAAAAATCAAGAGCTACCCATGCAATATCATTTATCTTATGCAAATTTCAAGTAAGGTAGCAAATCAAGCAAATCATGTATTTTTCATGTATTTAGAAAATTTAAAATTCTAAATTTTCTTCTAAGCAAATTATTTCTCATTCGTTGTTATCATATACAATTTGCTTCTAGCCATATTGATAAATTTTATCTCCCACCTTTTGTCATTGTTAAGAAAGAAATATGATTGCATAATTTCTTCTTAACATCTATATTCAAATTATGCCCAAAAGTACAAGGAGATCATTTCATAAAATCAAATATTTAAGTACAAAAAGACATGATTTAAATTAATAAATTTGCCCTCCTTATTTAAATTTATAAATTTTAACATAAGTAATCAAGAAATCTTATGTATTCAAAATTTAAAATTTTATTTTTAGGAAATCGCTCCTCATCCAATGAAGGTTTTCATAATTAAAGTATTTAAATTCGTTATTATAAAATATCAATTTTGTCTCTCCCTTAGTCATTGTCAAAGTAATAATTAAATACAATAGTACCAAGTTTTAAGATTATAACTTTGCAAATTGTGATAAGAAAATATGAATAGATATATATATATAGATATATATGATTTTAAATCGTCAAGATCATTGTTTATAAAAAGATTTATGTTATAGTTCCAAAAAGATAAACTAATGATTCATTTATAAACTTCTTCAAACGAACTTGATTTATGTAAAAATTTCAAGTTTCATTTTCTAAACTTGCCAAAATCATGATAATAATTTATTCAAGTTTAAATCATTAAATCATCAAAATGACTTTCATAGTTCGAGAGATTAATATATATATATATATATATATATATATATATATATATATATATATATATATATATATATATATATATATATATATATATATATATATATATATATATATATATATATAATCGATTCATTAATCTCTTTTTTAAAAATATAAGATAGAGAAATTTTCAAGAAAAAATGTATTCTCTTTTTATTTTATATAAGCATGCCTTTGTCTTTTAAGTCAAATAAAAACATGTATTTTCATTTAAAATTGAAAAAGAGCTTTCATTATGGCAAAGATCAATAAGTCATAAATCACAAAGATCATCATGCATAATTTCAACATATAAACTTATTAAGCATGATCACTATGCTTCATTAAATTATCAAGCATGATTTCATTGAACATAAAAAATCTTCAATTAAAATAAAAAAACAATACGAAAATCATCAAGATATACATTATTGTTTCTTAAAAGCATACAAAGGATTTATCTCAAGCATTAGATTTAAGTCTAATATTTTATTTCTTTATACATAAAACATGTAGTTATTATAATCAATATAATTTTTCAAAATCACTAGAAAATGAAGCATGATTTTTCTCTCCCTTTTTTAATATGGTCAAAATTTATCATTCAACAATAATCATTTATAATACAGCTCATACATTATCATAGCATTTAAATCACGTAACATTTAAATCAATCATTCAACAAAGATATTTTACTTAACCAAAAATACTATAATATTTAAGTCATTCAATGATAGCCTTTGCATTTAAATCAACAAATATTCAAGCCAATGATTTTGAACCTATCATAAAAATCTTTCTTTCATAAATTTTGAGTTTAGATAAAGTTTCTAATTCATTTTTATACGAGCATGCCAAAGTTAGAGCAATCAAGATTAATAAGTTATCTAAAGATTCATTACCAATAATTTTATTTTAATAATTTTTGTTATTACTTAGGCTAGTAAGCTTTGAAAGAGTACTAGATCTCAAGTCATATGCCTTGAGCATCTATTTTTAAAATATTACTTACTGCTCCTAGCCTTGTTAGGAGGCAAATTTATATTATAGGAGTTTTGATTTAGGTACCCATTTGAGTTTGGGTTCTTTATGATATATTCTTCCCATTTTTCTAATGGTTTAAGGTTATTTATGATTCATTTAGGAACCTAAATTAATTTATGTAAACTATAATTTTTAAATAGACATTTGTAGGCTTTATATACTAATTTTCAAAAATATTACACTTGATTCTTGGTGGCACATTTAAGGTAGGTTCTTTAACAAATATGGTTGGCTTTTATTGAATATTACCAATAAATCTTATGTCATTTCTTCTATTAATATGACCCTTATTGGCAAGGATCATATTTAGGGATTTGTTTCAAATTTTAAATTTTTCTAATGTTGTCTTAAGCATGATATTTTCTTTTTTAACACTATCTAACATCTCACATTTAGAACAAGGGTTATGTGATGCTAATAAATCAAGCATTTTATCAAATCTACAAACTAGCAAATCATGATCATTCTTAAGCAACTTAAAAGATTTGCTAAGTTTTCTAAACTCATCAAACAAATCATGAAACATATTTAATAACTCTGAAAAAGAAACACTTCATGAATCACTAACCTCATCTTGGATCGCCAAAAGCGCGAGATTATCCACTTCTTGGTTGTATGCACTTCGTCTTTGAAGCGTCTCGGCTTCTTGCATTCATAACAAGAGGTTTTTTACATTTTAAGATCATTTTTAAAATTCATGTTCATTAATTTATCTGGTTCATGTGTCAAACGTTCAAAGTCCTTATCACTCGAGATTTCACTTGAGGAGTCATATGTTCTTCTCGGTTCACATTCCTTCCTGTTCTTTGGAAGGTGTTATTGGGTTCTCAATGTCAAATTCTTAGGAAGGTATTCTTCTTATTTATTTTTAAAATATTTTTATTTAATGATTCATTTAGATTAATTATGCTTTTATATGTGATTTTCAATATATACCAAATATCAAAAATTGAATCACAAGCAAAAACACGATTAAACTCATTCTTGTTAAGAGCACAAAACAAGGCATTCATAGCCTCAGCATTTAAAGAGAAAGTCTTCTTCTCCGAATTATTCTAATTGTTCATTGGAAGATAAGACCTTTCAAATCTTTTTTCAATAATATTTCATAAATCAAGGTTCAAGGAAAGTAAGAAAACTCTCATCTGAGTTTTTCAATAAGTGTAATCTGTCCTATTGAACATGGGAGGAGGAACGATAGAAAAGCCCTCTTGAAAGTCGAAAAGAGTCATTTCTCTTAGGTATTAAACTAAATAAGAAAAACGTGACTCTGATACCAATTGTTATGATCAATAGACACTAAGAGAGAGAAGGGGGGGGGGATGAATTAGTGCAAGTGTAAATTATTATTTTAACAAAAAAAACTTTTTGCTTTGAGCAAGATAGAAAATCCAAAGCTTTTCGTAACAAGTGAATAATTCAAAGAAAATACTAATTTTCTTACTTAAAAATGACTTAAGAAGGAACAAGCAAATCTTAATAAAAAGATAAGCAACATCGAAGGGAAGTGCTTGACTTGAAACTTTTCTTTCAAGAGTGAATAAAAATCGGAAGCGTTTATTGGTATTTAGTTCAAAACGATTAAGAACTCGACAATTGCAAGTAGTAAATGCAACAAGTAAAAACACTCACAATTATAGTGGTTTGACACCAATCGATCTACGTCTACTCTTGAGTCCTCCTCATCGAGGCACACCAGCATCCACTATCGATCTTCTTTAGGTGAAGACCAAACCTTTACAACTTGCTTACTGGAGAGACTTCAAGAATTTTCTAACTCTAAGCTCTCTTCCTTCCTCTTTTCTTTTTCTTACAATTCACACATAATTTTTTCATAGAATATAATCCCCAAAATTATTGTATAAAATATAAGAAAACTTGGGGTATTTATATACTCCAAATGGTTTCAGAATTTGGAGCTAAAATTCAAACACACCTGAAAAATCTAGGTACGGGCGGTTCAGCCGCAGGTCAACCATCGAAAGTACTTAGAATCCAGGGTACAGGTGGCTCAACCAGCCTGCTTGGGTGGTTCAGCCGTTGACAGCCGCCCAAAACCCTGGACATTAACGGTACACCTGTCGCTTACCAGCGGTTTAGCCGTCGAGAATCCTAGAAAAGTGATTCTCTTCACTTTTCTAATCCCAAATTGAACCACATGTTGACTAATTCTATGGTCAACCAATTGAGCTCAATCAAACCCTTTTAGTGGACCCGATTGCCTCTTTGAGTTGATTTAGATTCCTTCCAAATATATTATGACTCAATCTTAACCTACGACTTAAAGATTACAATCAAACATGACCACCAAGCTTACGACCTCACTCCCATAATTTGGCAACCTCGGGCATTCCCTGCGGCGAGTCTCACGGTCTTCCTCAGGTGATCTCCTGGCATGTTCCTAGCGATCTTCCCGATACCTTCAGTAAAGTCCTAGCGAACTCCCAGCTAGCTCCCACCACATCATCCAAACCTTGGCCCGATGCCTAAGATTAATCATAGGTCCATGTCTTATCTGTAACTCCTTTTCACCGACGTGATTAAACCTGGATAATGCTACTGTAACTTAATTAATTACAATCAACATGGCCACAAATCTACTTCAATATCTTTCCAACTCCCGGCAAGCCTTTCGGCTACCCTTGACAATCTTCCGGCGAGTCTCGGTCTTCTTTCGATGAACTCCCTTGTGTCATCCTAACAAGTTCCTAATACCCTTGGCAAGCTCCCGATGAACTTCAGGCGAGTTTTCAATCGCATCGTCCGAACCCCGGCCTGATGCTTGGACTTGACACTGGCTAAACCTCTGATTGTAATAATCGTTTTGTCATAGTTAATCCTACATCAATTAACTCTAACAACCTTGCTAGATCAAGCACTCATTAATTGATTTCATCATCAAAATCTGAGATTCAACTGTGCGATCCATGATGAGTTTCTCCGACCTACCCGTCTCATTCTGAGGATATGCCCTGGAGACCGCAGCTTACCTTCTAAATAAAGTTAGTTCTATCTAGGTTGTTAGTGTCTACAGCATATGAGATATAAAAAAGGGAAGAAATCTGATCTTAAGGTTATTAAGATTTAGGACTGCCCAGCTCATGTAAGAAGACACAACCTCAACAAGTTTTGTGTCATCAATTTGCTATTTCTCCCCCTTTGTCATCATCAAAAGGAGATGAAATAACAAACAAGTAATTTTATGATACATAAGGTCATCATATGTCAAAGTTTTTATATTTTTACAAAATAAATTTTGCATTGCTCCCCTTTAGTAAAATAGAATAAAAACCTAATTTTCTGAAAATTTTTCTTCCTTTTCTTTGAATAATAAAGAAGAAACAAGGGAAGGAAGTGAAAAATATCATCACAAAAATAGAACTTATACCAAGCATCATAAAAGTTTATGTCACATATTTTTCTTTGTTAGATATTCATCATGAATTAAAATGATCCTTGAGAAAGGATAAAAATAATATCACAAAAGGAACTTTAAATGTCAATATCAAGGTAAATCATGTTGAAAGGTGAGCTAAAAAATCAGAGAAATCCAAGAAAAGCTAAGAGCTAGTCATGCATTTAAATTCATCTTACATAAATTTCAAGCAAAAGTAGCAAATCAAGTAAATCATGCATTTTGAATATCATCTCATATAAATTTTCTTCTCTTTTTGTAAACAAGAAAGTAGAAACAAAGAAGGGAAGTGAAAAACATCATATCACAAAAATACTCAATTTTATGTATGTAAATTTCAAAATCCAAGAAAAATCAAGAGCTATCCATGTAATTTAATTCATCTTATGCAAATTTTAAGCAAGTTAGCAAATTAAGCAAATCATATATTTTGCATGCAAATTTTGATAAGAAGTACAATTTATAAAGGCCAAGAAATCTAAAGGAAAATATGATGGTAAATCAAGCTTAAGTATTTCGTATGTGTTTTAAAATTCTAAATTTTCTTCTTAGCAAATTATTCATCATTCAATGCCATAAGATATATCAATTTTCTTCAAATCATATTCATAATTTTATCTCCCCCTTTGTTATTGTCAAAAAGATATATGATGGTTTAATTTTTATTTTGCATCCATATTCTAATTACGTCCAAAAGTATAATGAGAATCATGTCATTAAAAATGAAAAATCAAATCTTTAAGTATCAGAAGATATGATTTCTTTTAATAAATCTCTCCCATTTTTTCTTTATAAATAATGAAAATGAGTCTTAGAGGATTAAAAAATCTTGATTCCTCCATGATAACTTTTAAGTCACATTCATTTAGATAAATTTTTTACTAAAATAGAATAATAATCTTGATAAAAATCTCAATTATAATTGTTAAGATTATAAATTACCTTTTTATTAAAAAAGAAAAATCATAAATATTAAATATGATTCCCATAAAGGATAAATTAAGTCAAGAAATCAAGGAAATGTTCATGATAAAATAATTCTTATTTAATTTATAATTTATCATAATTTTGAGACATATTAATTTAGTGATAAGATATAAGAAGGAAGTCATAAATAATCATGTCATGAAAAATATTATTATCAAATCATAAATGCCAAGGACATGATTTATTTTGACAAATTTCTTCCTATATGAGATTCAAAGCTTTAGAAACCTTAGGAGATCAAAGAAGAGTTTTCATTCATATAAATATCAAATTATAAATATCAAGATTATGAGTAAATTTCAAGGAGAGAAAAAAATTTAATATCTTGATTTATTTATATAATCTTCTTTGAACGAACTTAATTTATATAAGGATTTCAAGTCTCGATTTCTTAAGATATCAAAATCATGATTTAAGTTATGAAATCATCAAAATCAAAATGTCAATAAGGTTGAGTATATTCATTAATCTAAAAAAATCATTTGAAAACATATCCTAAAACATATCCAAAATCATTAAAAATCACTTTTCAAAAATTTTTAATGAAGGCAGCATAGATTATTTTTTAAATGAAAACAGCTAAAGGTCTCTAATTCATTTTTATAGTTAAAGAGATTCAACAATAATATTATCATTTTATCTCTTATTGAAGGATTGATATGATAAAAAAATTTCAAGAAGAATTATCCTCTTTTTAGTTGTTTGTTTCAATAATGATTTTCAAATCATTGAATTTTCGATTAAGACCGAAAGCCAGATATCATTTTAAAAGGAATCATCAAAGCTAAAATTCAACTTATCTCGATTTCAATTTTTAAATGAGTCTAACTTTTTACACATAGTGCAATGTGTTGACAAACTCATTTCCAAATATTTATTTGTTTCATATTCAAATTCAAAAGTAATCTATCAACACACATTCAATCTATTCAACCATTTAAATCAATCATTCAATAATAATATTTATAAGCTAACTTAGTCAAAAACACCATAACATTTAAGTTATTCAATAATAGTCTTTGCATTTAAACCAACATCCAAGCTAATGATTTTGAACATATTATTCAATCATCATCAAAATCTCATTTTCATAAATTTTAATATGAATAATTTTTTTATTAACAAAAACTTATGTTCTTTTAGTTCTAGTCTTAGCATGCTCTAGCTATGCATCATTACAATTAAGATTAATTTTATAATCATGAATTATCATGAGATTTATTAAGAAAGAAACTTAATTCTAATAATTTTTCTTATTATTGTTGCTTAGGCTAGTGAGCTTAAAGAGTTAGATCTCAAGTCATGTGGCTTGAGTATCTACTTTTAAGATACCATTTAGTGCTCATAGCCTTGTTAGGAGATAAATTTATAGTATGGGGGGTTTTAGTTTAGGTACCAATTTAAGTTTGTCCTTCATGGAATGTTCTTCCCATTTTCTCTAATTGCTTAAGGTTGTTTATGGTTCCTTTGAGAACCCAAACTAATTTGTGAAGACTATACTTTTTAAATAAAAATTTGTTAGCTTTATATCCTAATTTTTCACAAAAACTTTTGATGGTAAATTTAACATAGGTCCTTAACAAAGGTAGTTAGTTGGCTTTTGTTAGGTATTGCCCACAAAGCCTATTCCTTTTCTCCTATTAATATGACCCTTATTGGCAAGGATCATATTAAGAGATTTATTCCCTATTTCAAAAAAATTTAATGTTTATTTAAGCATGATATTTTCTTCTTTAATACTATCTAGTATTTCACATTTAGAATAAGGATTGTGAGATACTAAAGAATTATGCACTTCGTCAAGTCTACTAACTAACAAATCATATTCATTCTTAAGTAATTTATAAGATTTACTAATTTTTTTAAAATTCATCAAACAATTCCTTAAACATATTTAATAATTTGATAAGAAGAAATACTTAATGAATCACTAACCTCTTCTTGAATAGTCATAAGCGTGAGATTCTTCACTTCTTAGTTGTGCACTTTATACTCAGAGTGTCTCGGCTTTTACGTTCATAGCAAAAGGTTTTTTTCCATCTTAAGATCATTTTTATAGTTTATGTTCATTAAATTTTTTGGTTATTATGTCAAGAGTTCAAGTTCAAGGTTCTTATCGCTTGAGATTTTACTCGAGGAGTCATATGTCATTCTCAGTTCACAATCATTTCTATTCTTTGGAAGGTGTTCTTCAAGTTCATTTTTATGGATCATTTCATTTAATGATTCACTTAATTTAGTTGTGCTTTCATGTGTCATTTCTAATATATGCCATATATCGGAAGCTAAATCAAAACAAGAAACCTGATTAAATTTATTTTGGTATTTAAAGAAAACATATGTTTTTTACGATCATTCCAATCATTTATTTGATTGGATGACTTCTAAAAATTATTTTTTATAATACATAAATTAAAATCTAGAGAGATCAAGAAAATATGCATTTGAATTTTTCAAGATGTGTAATCCGTCCCATTGAATATGGGAGGACATGAAATGGAATGTCCCTCGTTTATGCTAAACAAAGCCACTTACTCAAGTGGGTGTTGATCAAACTAGTAAATACATTGCTCTAATACCAATTGTTAAGATCAATTGGTACTAAGGGGGGGGAGGGGGGGTTGAATTAGTGAAAGAGTGATAGTGCTTGATTAAAAACTTTTCTTTCGTAAAGTAAAGAGTGAACGATGAAAGCTTCTCTTGAAAAGTCAATAAAATCGATTAAGGGCCGGTTTGAAAGAAGTTGAGAGATTAAAACTTCGTATCTAACTATCAAATGTTTAAGAGAAATCAAAAGCAAAATGAAAGTAATTAAAACACACTCACATTTATAGTGGTTCGGCCTCAACCTGGCCTATGTCACTCGCGAATCCTTTTCTACGAGGCCCACCAGCGTCCACTACCAATCTTCTTTGGGTGAAGATCAAACTCTTATAGCTTCCTCTCTCCTTTTACCAAGTTTAGGAGATGAACCTTACAACCTCATAAGGGAGAACTATAAGTTTTCCAATACTTTCCTCTCTCCCTTACCCCTTTTCTTTTTCTTATAATTTTCACACATAATTTATCATAGAATTTCTACCCAAAAATTATTGTATGAAATGTAAGAAAACTTGGGGTATATATAGGCCCCAATTGGCTTCAGGATTTGGAGCCAAAATTCATATGTATCCGAAAAATCTGGGTATGGGCGGTACAACCGTCGACGCCGTTGGTACAACCGTCGAAAGCCACCCTCAAAACAGGGTATGGGCGATACAACTGTCGACCTGTGTGGTCCAACCATCGCCTGCTACTCAGATTCCTAGGTAATGATAGTACAACCGTTGGCCTAGACAGACGGTACAACCGTCGCTTGGTGCCCGAAATTCTGGGCGACGGCGGTACAAATATCGAAAAACACAGAAAAGTTATTCCCTTTACTTTACCAATTCTGACTTGTACCTCATGTTGATCAATTTTTAAGTCAACCAATTAAGCTCAACTTGAGCTCAATCCACTCTCCATTGTGGACCCAGTTAGCCTCACTTGAGTTAATTTGGATCTCATCCAAATCTAACTCAAACAGAATTCATCCTTAACGATGCTAACTATGACTTAATTAATTACAATCAACATGACCAATAAATCCACTTCAAGACATTCCCAACACCCGGCAAGCTTTTTGGCTACTCCCGACAATCTTCTAACGAGTCTCGGTCATTTTTCGACGAACTCCCTTGAACCATCATGGCAAGCTCCTGATACCCTCAACGAGCTCCCGACGCACTCCAGGCGAGTTCCCAACTACATCATCCTCACTCAAGCCCGATGCCTGGACTTAACTTTGGCCAAAACCTCTGATTGTAATTTTCTTTCTGTCGTAGTTAATCATGCATTAATCAACTCTAACAACCTTGTTAGATCAATAATCTATCAATTGATTTCATCATCAAAATTTGAGATTCAACAACTCTAATATGAATTTCATATACTCTAACAAGGTTTGGAATCCTATGGATGCACCTGAGGTATTGTATATATCGGTTGCAAATGGATCTTCAAGAAGAAGATCGAAGTAGATGAAAAGATGGAGACCTATAAAGCAAGGATGGTGGCCAAAGTATATCATCAAAGGTAATGAGATGACTATGACAAGACCTTCTCACCTGTAGCTATGCTAAAAACAATCAGAATTTTTTTTTGTCATTACGGCACACTATAACTATGAGATCTAGCAAATGGATATGAAAAATTATATTTCTCAATGGCAACCTCGAGGAGGTGTATATGTTACAGCCAGAGGGATTCATATCCAATGAGAGTCCAGATAAAGTGTGCAGGTTGCACTGGTTCATTTATGGATTGAAGCAAGCTTCCCAAAGTTGGAACATAAGATTTGATAAGGCAATCAATTCTTATGACTTTGTTAAGAACGAATATGAGCCTTGTGTGTATAATAAGGTAAGTGGGAGCATTATCACCTTCTTGATGTTGTATGTGGATAACATCCTAATCATTAGGAGTGATGTAGGAATGCTCTCCACAGTTAAGACTTGGCCATCTAGAAATTTCTCCATGAAGGACTTAGGAGAAGCTTATTTTAGAGATTCAGATCTATAGAGAGAGATCCAAGAGGATGCTTGGCTTGTCTCAGTACAGGTATATAGACTCTATCGTCAAAAGGTTTGGCATAAAAAAACTCCAAGGGAGGTCTCATATTGATAAGACATAGAATATCACTTTCTAAGATTATGTCCCCAAAGACTACTATAGAGAGGGCAGACATTGATAGAATATCCTATACTTTAGTGATAGGGACTATCATGTATGATATGCTATGTACCAAGCCTGATATAAAGCATGCTCTGAGTATCACAAGCAGGTATCAGGTGGATCTAGGTTTGGAACACTAGAAGGTAGTAAAGTGTATCCTTAAGTACTTAAGAAGGACTAAGGATCTTTTACTAGTATATAGAAGAGGTAGCCTCCAGGTTAAGGGTTACATGAACTCGATTTTCCAGTCCGACATCGATGATAGCAAGTCAAACTCTAGGTATGTCTTCACCCTGAATGGAGGAGCAGTAAACTAGAAGAGTTCCAAGCAAGATACTACTGCTAACTCGATCACAAAGGTGGAATATATTGCTGCAATAGAAGCAGCAAAGGAAGGGGTGTGGATGAAGAAGTTCATTAGGGATTTAGGAGTCGTACCGAGGAGCATAGTGTTGATTCCCATATATAGCGACACCAATGGGGTTATAGCTCTAGCAAGGGAACCTATGTCTTATCAGAATTATTTTGATGAGGTTTCAACTAATTAGAGTGATCATAGCCCAAAAAGATATAGCTATGGAAAGAGTTTCATCCGAAAATAACATTACAAATCAACTAACAAAGTCGTTGGCTCAAACTGACATTAAGCATCACAAAAATCTGATGGGGATCGGATACATAGGTGAGTGACTTTAGGTCAAGTGGGAGATTGCTAGTTACAGGTGTCCTGCAAGCCAATCATATGAGTAATGGTACATGTGACACGCTGCATAGTCTTTTTATATTATTATTATTGGTATATTTTTATATTATATTATATATATATATATTGTAATGTTCTTAGTTTTGTGCAATGAGAATCAGATCGTGATGAGATCATGATAATGAAACTGATTCACCTTTAAACATAGATCCGAAATAAACCTGGTCATAGGTTGCTCATAGCCAATGTGTTGTATACTCATCCATATGGTGGAGGCAATTGGTCTCATAGCCACTTGTGGAGACACTAAGGATACAATACAGGTGCTCATTGGAGAATGAGTTCACTAATTGATCCACTTAGAAAATGTTGGATGGTTAATGATATATATCGTTAGACAACGATCATGTAGTCTCAGTTATATGTCTAGGCCTTAGACTTGAGACACCAAAGATGTCTTATTTGAGAATTCATTTCTTTGACGCTATACTTATAGGTTGGAAAGTTTCAAATCTAGTACAACTGGTTATCAGGATTAGCAGCCAACTTTACGAAGGTAATTGAGTGTCAATAGAGGATCATTTACTCTCAGTATAACGAGAGAAATATCCCATATGTTATCGCTTGGACAAATCCTCGGTCGGGTTTGTTCGGATTTAGAGAGTTCTCTTGAAGAATCCGATTAGACCGAGACTCAGATAGATTTTATATGTGGCATGACTGTACCATGCCTAATATATGATCTCTGGGATATTAGATGGAAGAGAGACTATAAATACATGGTAACTGAGGACAAATAGTTTTAATGGATTTGATCCCTTATATCCTTTGGGGACTATAGCGTAGTAGCCTAGTACTTCCATAGTCGATGAGTTGAATAAATTGTTATCTCACTGAGTCATAAATAGTTCTGACAGGTAGGACTCATGGTCATCTCAGAATTGGGCCTAAAGGGTCACACACATATGGTGGATATTTTAGCGAGTATAGAATTAGATATAAGTTATTCAATTAGCTCCTGTTCGTATTAGATGAGACCCGACAGTGATGAGCTCCTTATGTGAGGCCCAATTAAAGGTCAATTGAGATTATTCGATAGAGTTCCAATAATCTATGATTAGTGGGTAATTGGATGGAGATCTAATACCCACTAATGCAAGATTCATCAAGGTTTTTGGTGGCTCTCTATAAATAAGAGGCAGGGGGCATAAATTATGATAGGCTACACTTTTGGCTGCCCCCTCCTATTCTCCTCCCTCCTTCATCTTCTGCTCAAGAGTTGCGAGATCTTAGTTGTAATTGGAGGAGCATCGTTGTAACGATCTATCATATGGATACCACTAAAGAGGAGGATGTTTGATCTCCTTCATCCTCTCTATTTGGATCTGGATTTTAAGAATATACGATCTTCCTATGTAATTAATTCTCACGTATCATAGTTTTTATTTTTACAGATTTTTTATGCATTAATCTTTGTACGATGATTTGATCCACATGGAAAACCTATTTTGTTTTGTTCTTCCACTATGCATGTGATGTTCCCGTTGGGTTTCCCAACATTTGAAACATGCAAGCTAGTGATTTATTTTTAGATATGCAAGTTTATAATTTTTGCTTCTCTTGAGATGAGCAAGATAACACTTCTTTTTATCCTCCTTTGTCATTATCAAAACAAGAAAGAGAAGGGATCAATGTCATCACATGGAAAATGAAAGATCAAGTTATGAACACCGAAAAGTTATGAATCATTTTGACAAATCTCTTCTTTATAAATTACAAGAAGAATGAATCATAGGAACCGATCATGATTAAAAAAAAAACCCCAAGTCATAAAACCTGAGAAATCAAGATAATGATCCAAATACATGCCTATCTCTTTTCTAATGAAGTTAAATTGTTCCCCATTCAAAGGTTTAGTAAAAATATTTGCTAATTGATATTTTGAATTAATAAAATATAAAATGAACATGACCCGTAATAAAATGATGTCTAATATCAATATGTTTAGTTCTAGAGTGTTGAATAAGATTCTTTGTTAAATAAATAGCACTAGTATTATCACATTTTATAGGAATATTTTTCAAGTTAAGTCCATAGTCTTCTAAAGTATTTTTTTTATCCAAATAACTTGTGCACAACTTGCACCAATGGCTATATATTCAGCCTCGATCGTAGATAATACCACATAGTATTATTTCTTAGAAGACCAAGAAATAAGTGCATGACCTAGGAGTTGATATATTCCAGATGTACTTTTTCTATCTATTTTACATCCAACAAAGTTAGCATCGGCATAAGCAATCAATTCAAAATTTTTAGATTTTTGATACCATAATCCTAAATTAGTAGTTCATTTTAAATATCTAAAAATCCTTTTAATTGCTTTAAAGTGAGATTGTTTGGGATTAGGTTGAAATCTAGCATAAAGTCCAACATTAAACATAATATCGGGTCTAGTTGCTATGATGTATAGTACACTACCTATCATAATCCTATAAGTCTTTTGATCAAAACATTCACCATCATGGTCTATATCTAATTTTGTAAAAGTACTCATTGGTGTGTTAATAGCCTTAGGACTATCCATATTAAATTGTTTTAATAGATCTAAAGTGTATTTAGATTGATTAATGAAAGTTTCATCTCTTAGTTGCTTAATTTGCAATCTTAAGAAAAATATTAATTCACCCACTAAACTCATTTCAAATTCTTGGCTCATACTTTTGGCAAATGTCTCACATAAAGATTTATTTGTAGAATCAAAAATAATATCATCAACATAAATTTGAACAACAAAAAAAAATATTTTTAATTTTTTAATAATAATGTGATATTGATCTTGTCTTTTAAGAAATTATTTTGAATAAGGAAAGAACTAAACCTCTCATACCAAGCTCTAGGGGCTTGCTTCAATCCATATAGAGCCTTAGATAACTTTAAAACATGATTTAGAAAAAGAACATTATCAAATCTGAGTGATTGTTCAACTTAAACTTCTTCAGAAATAAAACCATTAAGAAAAATACTTTTAACATCCATTTGAAATAACTTGAAATTATTACTATATGCATAGGCATCCTTATGGCTTCAAGTCTTGCCATAGGAGCGAAGGTTTCTTCATAGTCGATACCTTATTCTTGGTTGAAACTTTGGCTACTAATCTAGCCTTGTTCCGAATCACGATACCAAATTCATCTTACTTATTTCTAAAGACTCATTTAGTGCTAATTATAAGATGGTCACTAGGTCTAATAATAAACGTTCAAACCTTATTTCTCTCAAATTGATTTAATTCTTCATGTATTGCAAAAACCCATGAGTCATCTTTAAAAGTATCGTCAATGCATTTAGGTTTACTTTGAGACACAAAAGCTGCATTCGCACAAAAAATTTTAAAAGATGAATGAGTTTGAACACCTATTGATGTATCTCTAATGATTAACTCCTTAGGATGTGCATCTACATACTTTCATTCCTTGGGTAAGAATTTTCTAGAAGTAGATGCATCCAAGTTGCTTGAGAGAGGAGAATCTTAATTCAAATTCAACGTATTAAATTTAAAATTATTATCAAAATTATTTTTCTTAAATTTAAAAAACTAATTAAAAATAACATGGATGGATTCCTCAATAAGTAAAGTTCTTTTATTAAAGACATGATAAGCTTTAGAAATAGAGGAATATCCAAGAAATTTACCTTTATCGGATTTTGCATCAAATTTTCTTAAGGTATCTTTTTATTTAAAATAAAACATTTACAATCAAAACTTTTGAAATATGAAATGTTGGGTCTTTTTTTATTCCATAATTCATAAGGAGTTTTAGAAAGTACTAGTCTTACGAGAACCTTGTTCATAATATAGCATGTCGTGTTAATGGTTTCGGTCTAAAAGTATTTGGGTAGGCCATGTTCATTAAGCATAGTTCTTGCCATCTCTTGTAAACTCCTATTCTTTCTCTTAACAACTCCATATTGTTGTGGACTTCTTGGAGTAGAGAAATTGTAATCATACCCATTTGACTCATAATAATCTTAAAAATCATGATTTTTAAATTCATTATTATAATCACTATGAATAGATGAAATGTCCAAGTATATCTGCTATATTCAACTACAATTATAAGAACATATTTACTACCTCCTAGACTTATGATGTCAATTGGTCCAAATAAATCCATATAAATTAATTATAATGGTCTAGAGGTACTTGATTTTTAGATTTAAAGCTGCCCTTTATTTGTTTACCTAGTTGGCATGCATCATAAATTTTATCTTTGACAAATTTAATTCTAGGCATACCTTTTACTAGTTCTTTGGTTATAATTTGTGAAATTAGTTTCATACTTGTATGACCTAATCTCATATGTAAAATCCATGCATCATCATTTAAAACCGAAAAGTAAGTTTCATCACAAAAATCATCAAGATCAATAGTATACACATTATTAGTCCTTAAGGCAATCATTGATCTATTTTTGTGAGATATCTCTGTAATACAAGCATTCTATTCAAATTTGATGTTATAACCTTTATTACACAATTAATTAGTGCTTAGTACGTTATGTTTTAAACCATCTACTAATAATACATCTTTAATCAAGAGGTTTGATTTGTTACCTATATTTCCTTTGCCAATAATTTTTCCTTTATTGTTATCTCTTAAGGTAACATATCCTTCATTTTGGTTAGTGAGCTTAGAGAAATGTATTAGATCTTCGGTCATATGCCTTGAGCATCCACTATTAAGGTACCATCTTTTGCTCCTAGCTTTTAATTATAGACATAACTATAATTACGTGAGTGATGTGCCCTATAAGTCAATCACGTGAGTGATGACACATGATATATTACATAGTCTTTTTGTATTATTATTATTATCAATTTTTTATATTATATTATTTATTACATATATATTATAATGTCCTTGGTTCTATGCAATGAGAATCGAATCGTGATGAGATCACGATAATGAGATCGATTCACCTTTAAACATAGATCCTAAATAATCCTAGTCATATGTTATTCAAAAGGGACATCGAGATAACCGAATAGATCGATGTACTGTATTCCCGTCCATGTGATGGAGGTAGTTTGTCTCATAGTCGCTTGTGTGGAAACACTAAGGATACAATACAAGTACTCATTGGAGAATGAGTTCACTAATTGATCCGTTTTTTGAATGTTGTATGGTTAATGATACCTAACGTCATATAGTGATTCCATAGTCCTAGTTGTGTGTTTAGTCCTTAGACTTGAGACACTAATGATGTCTTGTTTGAGTACTCATTTCTTTGACGTAGGACTTACAAGTTTAGAGGTTCAAGATATGGTACAATCGGTTATCAAGATTGGTAGTCAACCTTACGAAGGTAATTAACTGTCAATAAATGATCATTCACTCTTAGTATGACGAGAAAAATATCTCATGTATTCTTGCTCATACAAATCCCTTACTAAGGTCTTTTGGATTAAGAGAGAATGAGTTCTCCAGAAGAATCGGATTAGAGCGAGACTCAGACGGATTCCGTATGTGGCCTGATAGTACCATACCTAATATACGGTCTCTACGATATTATATAGATAAGGTATTATAGATACATAGTAATTAAGGACATACATGTCCAATAGAATAGATTCTTTGTACCATTTAGAGACTATGGCATAGTGGTCTAGCATATCCATAGTCTCACTATCACGATCTCATGATCTAATTGTTATTGCACAGATCCAATAATATCATAATATATTAATTATATAATATAAATTAATAAAATATCATAATAGTAATAACAAAAGAGAATATATATAGTGCATCATACATGTCATCACTTATGTGATTGGCTTGCAAGGCACCTATAATCAGCATGTAGGACACCGACACGCTTAAGGAGTACCATAGGGCGACGTAAAGCATCCTCAAACCAGGCCAAGGCACACCTTGAGATAATCCTAAACTTTCTTCAATAGATAAACTATACCTCGAAGGATCACGGGTTGGTGACCATGAGCTAGCAAAGTCTTGGGAATCCACATGACACACCAGCCCCATGCTCAAATCACACCCATCTGATCCACTTGGGCTTCTTGGACGGGTCCGTGCTTTCGTGACAGAACCAAGCCATGTTAACTCTCTGATCAACAGCACCAGAGCAACAACGTTATTGATTAAAATTATGTTTATATTGTTTTATATTAATTTTGATTACAATTTAATTCTTAAAAGTTAAATTTATATTTGTTTAGATCTTACCGATCATAAAAACTCATGATTCATTGGCTTTAGTTTTTTATGAAATTGATGATTACAAGTCATTTTATGATAATGAATTAGACTATGTTATTATAATTTTATTTTATATATCACGAGTTCAAATCATTTATAATTTGACATTTATACATTATGTAGTTTGTGAGTCACCAAAGTGGCTAAAAATTAAGATCATATAAATATCAATTACATAAAGTTTCTAAATCAATTACATGATGCTTATGAATAAAAGTGATATGACGGTGAACTTTCATAATTTATTTTAAGAACTTTCAAGATCAGCCAAAGATTAATTTATGATTTATATAACTAATTAATATAAATATGATAGTTGACATATTCTGCTAAAATTGTTTTGTACATCCAAAGATAACAAATATATATTTTTTGACCATATATAATTGTCAAGTAAAATGAGATATAAAGAAGTATTATTATTATGACTATGTATATCTTAGTTTCGTTCAAAGAGAACTTTGATATGTATTTACAGTTTATTAGCAAGCTTATATAATTATGTTTATACTCAAAGCATTAATGTGAGAGTCTTTTATCATGTATTTTGGAAGTATCTCTTCTTGTGTCTCTTTATTTCCAGTTTCACCAAAGTGTTATGGATCTTTGATTAGACACCTCAAGCTAAGAAGCCCATTGTTATTACTGATACTAGCAAGCAGTGATGAAGGAAAACCTTCTCTAAAAATTGAGAAAGATCGAATAGATTAAACTTAATGTTTATGTAAATGAGGATTTCAAATAACATAAAAGTCTATTTTTTACCAAAACTGACCGTGCAAAGATTCATGAAATTTACAAAAGTGTTCAAGTATATCAATGAGCAAACTAACCATAATAAAATTTGATGGATTCATACCATGGATGAGATATCTCTGAAATGACAAATTTAACAACAAAATTAAAGGCTCTGGGATGAATGTGAATGAGTACTTCTTGATACAATTTATACTTAATTTATTATCTCTTGAATGATATGGATAGTTTCAAATGAGCTACAGTCCTACATGTTAAAATAATGTTGTGCTCTATATATAATGTTTTATTTTGTGCATGAATTTAATCATTTACATGCATCACTAAGGCTAAATATCAAGGAATTTATGTTACCCACTATGATATTTTTATTTTGTACATGAATTTAAGGAAGTTCATCTGATTCAACTCTAAGGCGATCAACTGCCTTAGATTGTTCTGTTTGAATGAAGAATGTGATGGTTCAAAGTTGTTTTTAGGTTTGACTTATTCAATTTTAGCAGTGGTATCTTCGAAATATATATAACATAAATTGGAAAAAGATAATGGTGATTAGTTTATTTCTATGGAGTCGGATAATAATATGGAGATGAAAAAAAACTATACTATAATAGTTGGATGAATAAAAAATTTTGGAAAAAGAATCATATCTTATTTATTTCTCCTCTTTGAATCTTTATTTATCTCAGCAACTCTATCAATAATATAATCGTCATCTCGTATTAAAGTAAAAGACATCATGTTGATAATTTTTTGTGCCTCAAATTTTGAGAAAAAAAATGGACAAAGACATTATGCTAAGCAAGAGTATTTCAAAACTCAGCCGACACCTTTCACATGATTTGTGGGATTTGACTGAGAATGATTATGGAGAACCTAAAAATGTAATTTAATATGACAACAGATCAAATAACAATGTTAAAGGAGAAGCAATAAGAAAAACAAGGAGTTTGTATTCAATATTATAAAGGATATGAGAGACATACAAGAAAAAACAATTGGCATGTCTTGTAAAATAAATTTAAAGAAAATATGAAAGGAGTGGCTAACAAACTTCAAACTCTAATAAGGGAATCAAAATTTTAAAAATAAATCACAAGTTCTTTTACACTTAAAGCTTCTACAAGTTAATTGAAATAGACGTGTAGGTTGTTTTTATTGTGACTTTATAGCCTCCTTGTCTCTCTACATGTTTCCATCCTGAATATGGTAAAAAGATCAATATTATTGCTTCTGTTTCAAAAAGTGAGATATTAGACTCCTTATAGATTTTAAGCTTGGGATTAATCTCTATAGGGGATCGATCTCCTGAAATTCTATAGGGATTCCCTCCTTCAAGGTTTTCTATACATTGGCTGAAAGAAATTTGATCTATTGATGATGAAAAGAAAGCTGAATATATGATATTTATAGGGCGTCTAAACCTGAACTCCTGATAGGATTCCTACTCAAAAGACTCCTACTCCTAACAACTCCTTAACGAACTTCCACTTGGAGTGGCCGACGGCTACAAGACTCCTAACCATAGTTAAACTCTAACCCTTACCCTAGCCAGCCCCTTTAATTATGGCGGGTGGCGGCTAGTTAGGGTTTTACATAGTGTATCCCCTATTAACTAAATTAAAATTAGGATTTAATTAGTTAGAGTCCTAACAGACCTGCCCTCTTCAAATTAGCCATGTCCTAAAGGCTGACGCTCCATAAACTCCGAGAATCTTATCTTCAAGTCTTCATAGTTCTCCTAGGTGCGCATCTTCTGCAGGTAAGTTCGTCCACTGTACCAACACCTCAGTAGTGAGTTGTCAACATCGAGTCACAATCCAACGATTAATGATTGCACTCAATCGGATCTGGAGCTCTCCATAGGTTATAACGTTTGGTAGGTGGTTTTGGACCGTTTCATTTTGTCCCAACTTGGCCTTCAAGCATGACATATGAAAAATTGGGCGAATTCGAGAGCTGGCGGGTAAGTCCAGTCTGTATGCCACTGCTCTGATGCGCTCCATGATCTGGTACGATCCATAAAATCATGGTGTGGACTAATGTTTGCTTATAGGGCTGGAGCAAAAGAAAGACCCAATCTCCCACCCGAAAACTCTCTTTCGCTTTTATGTTGATCGTGTTGTTGTTTCATCCTTGCCTGGGCCGCTGAGAGATTATCTTTTAATAGCTTCAGAATTTTGTCCCTGTCCCTGAGCTCCATGTCTACATATTATACTTTAGATGTGCCTAGTACATACTTTGGGATTTCAGGGGGTGGTCGGCCATAAATAGCTTCATAAGGAGTACATTTTATTAACGAATGATAAGTCATGTTATACCACCACTCTATTGAATCTCGGTTTTGATGATCAAACTAATTGATGAGTGTTTGAGCTAACAAGGTTGTTAGAGTTAATTGATGCAGGATTAACTATGATAGAGAGAATATTACAATCAGAGGATTGGCCAGAGTTAAGTCCAAGCATTGGGCTGGGGTACGGACGATATGGTTGGGAACTCACTTGGAGTGCGTCGAGAGCTCACTGAGGGTATCGGGATTTGCTAGGATAGCGCAAGGGAGTTCACAGGAAGAAGACCGAGACTTGCCGGAAGATTATCGGGGGGTAGCCGAAAGACTTGCCGGGAGTTGGGAAGGTCTTAAAGTGGATTTGTGGCCATATTGATTGTAATTAATTAAGTTACAGTTAGCATCATGCAGGTTAACCACGATGGTGAAAAGGAATTATAGATCAGACATAGACCCAAGATCAAGCTTAGGCATCGGGCCAAGGATTGGACGATGCGGTGGGAGCTCGCGGGGAGTTCGCTAGGACTTCGCCGAAGGTATCGGGAAGATCGCTGGGAACACGTCGGGAGATCGCCGGAGGAAGACTGTGAGACTCACCGCAGGGAATGCTGGAGGTTGTCGGATTGTGGGAGTGAGGTCATAAGCTTGGTGGTCATGTTTGATTTTTATCTTTAAGTCATCGGTTAAGGTTGAGTCCTAAATGAGTGTAATTTGAAAGGAATCCAAATCAACTTAAAGAGGTAACCGGGTCCACTAAAAGGGTTTGATTGAGCTCAGGTTGAGCTCAATTGGTTGACCAGAAAATTGGTCAACATGTGGTTCATGTTGGGATTGGAAAAGTTAAGGGAATCACTTTTTCAGATTCCCAACGGCTGAACCGTCGGTGAGCGACGGGTGTACCACCGTCACCCAAGATTTTGGGTGACTGTCAGTGGCTAAACCACCTAGGATGGGTAGCTGATCGCCTGTACCCTGGATTTTTGGTACTTTCGGCGATTGACCCACCCAGGCCGATGGCTGAACCACCCGTACCCGAATTTTTTGAGTATGTTTGAATTTTGGCTCCAAAATTCTAAAGCCATTTGGGGCTATAAATACCCCAAATTTTCATGCATTCTATACAATAATTTTGGGGGATAAATTCTATGAAAAACTTGTGTGAATTGTAAGAAAATGAAAAGGGGTAAGGGAGTGATCAAAGAGTTGAAATCTTATCTCCCTTGTAAGATTGTAAGGATTTGGTCTTCACTCAAAGAAGATCGGTAGTGGATGCCGATGTGCCTCAAGGAGGAGGACTCGGGAGTAGATATAGGTCGGTTGGTGCCGAACCACTATAAAACTATGAGTTCTCTTTGCTTATCTTGCTCACTACTTTTCTATTGACGCTCCCGATTTTATTTACTCCTTGAAAGCAAGGTTTCAAGTCAAGTACTTACAAGAAAATTAGCATTGTATTTTGAATCATTCATTTGCTTTACTTGAACGAAAAACTTTCGATTTTCCTATCTTACTTTAAGCGAAAAGTTTTTCATTAAAATGAGAATTTACTCTTGCACTAATTCACCCCTCTCCCCACCCACACTCCTCCCCCCTCTCTCTTAGTGCCAATTGATCCTAACAATTGGTATCAGAGCAAAGACTTACTCTTTGGACTAAACACCCACTAGAGTAAATAGCTTTGTTTGGTCAATGCATCACAAGTCATCCTATGTTCAATAAGACGGACTACACATCATAGAAAATTTGAATGTGTATCTTTTTTATTTCGATAGATTTTGATTTGTGGTGTATTATTGAAAAAGATTTTCAAAAGTCATCTAATATAATAAATAATTGGAATGATTATGAAAAATAAATATTTTATTTAAATGTCAAGGTTATAAATGTCTTGTATTATGCTCTAGACAAAAATAAATTTAATCGGATTTCCTCTTGTGATTCGGCTTTCGATATTTTGCATACATTGAAAATTACACATGAAAGCATAATTAATATAAAAGAATCATTAAGTAAAATATCTTACAAAAATGAACAAAGAAGAATACCTTCCTAAGAATTTGACATTGAGAACCCAATAACACCTTCCAAAGAATCGGAAGGAAGTGGAACTAAAGAGAACATATGACTCATCGAGTGAAATCTCGAGTAATGTGAACCAGATAAATTAATCAACATGAACTATAAAAATGATTGAAAGATGAACAAAACCTCTTGCTATGAACGCAAGAAGCTGAGGAGCTCCAAAGATGAAGTGCACAATCAAGAAGTGGAGAATCTCGCACTTATGACGATCCAAGATGAGGTTAGTGATTCATTAAGCATTTCTTTTTTGAAATTATTAAATATGTTTCATGAATTATCTGATGAATTTAGAAAAATTAGCAAATCTTATAAGTTACTCAGAAATGAACATGATTTGTTAGCTGGTAGATTTGATGAAATGCATGATTTATTAGCATCGCATAACCCTTATTCTAAATGTAAGATGCTAGATAGTGTTAAAGAAGAAAATATCATGCTTAAGACAACATTAGAAAATTTTAAAATTAAGAACAAATCCCTAAATATGATCCTTGCCAATAAGGGTCATATTAATAGAAGAAATGAGATAGGTTTTGTTGGTAACATTCAACAAAAACCAATTATTTTTATTAAAGGACCTACCTTAAATGTGCCACCAAGAATCAAGCGTAATTTTTATAAAAAATTAGGACATAAAGCCTACAAATGTCCATTTAAAAATTATAGTCCACATAGATTAATTTGGGTTCCTAAAGGAATCATAAACAACCTAAAACCATTAGAGAAAATGGGAAGAACATATCATGAAGGACTCAAACTCAAATGGGTACCTAAATCAAAACCTCCCATAATATAAAGTTGCCTCCTAACAAGGCTAGGAGCACTAAGTAATATTTTGAAAGTAGATGCTCAAGACACATGACTTAAGATCTAATACTCTTTAAAATCTCACTAACCTAAGTAATAAAAAAATTATTGAAATAAAATCATTGTTAATGAATCTTTAGATAACTCATTAATCTTGATTGTTCTAACTTTGGCATGCTAATAAAAAAATGAATTAGAGACTTTATCTAAATTCAAATTTATGAAAAAAAGATTTTGATGATGATTATGATTGAATGATAGGTTCAAAATCATTGGCTTGAATATTTTTTATTTAAATGCAAAGGCTATTGTTGAATGATTTAAATATTATGGTATTTTTGGCTAAGTTAAATATCATTGTTGAATGATTGATTTAAATGGTTGAAAAATTATATGCTGAGATTGAATGTGTATTGTTAAATGAAAGATTACTTTTGAATTTGAATATGAAACAAATAAAAATTTGGAAATTAGTTTGTTAACTCATTGCACTATGTGTAAAGAGTTAGACTCATTTAAAAGTTGAAATTGAGATAGGTTAAATTTTGATTGAAGATATTTTATGTTTAATAAAACCATGCTTAATGATTTAATGATGTATAGTAATGAGTTTATATTTCAAAATTATGCATGATGATCTTTGTGATTTATGGTTTATTAATATTTACCGTAATAAAAATTCTTTTTTTGGTTTTAAATGAAAATAAATGTTTTTATTTGACTTAAAAGACAAAGGCATACTTGTATGAAATAAAAAGGGAATGTATTTTTTAAACAAATTTCTCTATCTTATAAATTTTTCAAAAAGAGATTAATGAATCGATTATGTTATTTTTTATGAATCCCTTAAACTTTGAAAGTGATTTTGATGATTTGATGATTTGATGATTTGAACTTGAATAAGTTATTATCATGGTTTTGGCAAAGTTTAGAAAATGAAACTTGAAATTTTTACATAAATCAAGTTCATTTGAATAAGTTTATCAATGAATCATACGTTTATCTATTTGGAACTACATGAATCTAAATAATGATGTTGATGATTTGAAATCACATATGTAAATTGAGATCCTATATTTTCATATCTCATTTTGCAAAGTTATGATCTTAAAATTTGGTATTATTATATTTTAATTATTACTTTGACAATGACTAAGGAAGAGATAAAAGTGATATTTTTGTAATAATAAAATTAAATACTTTGCTTATGAAAGACCTTCATTAGATGAGGAGCGATTTGCTAAAAAGAATATTAAGAATTTTAAATACATGAGATTTACATGATTGGATTTCTATTTTACTTGGAATTTTGAATACATAAGATTTCTTGATTATTTATGTTGAAATTCATAAACAAAAAGGAGGGATAAATTTATTAATTTAAATTATATCTTTTGGTACTTAAAGATTTGATTTTTATAATATTATCTCCTTGTACTTATGGGCATAATTTGAATATAGATGTTAAGAAGAAATTATGCAATCATATTTCTTTCTTTACAATGACAAAAAGTGGGATATAAAATTATCAATATGATTAGAAGCAAAGTGGATATGATAACACTGAATGAGAAATAATTTGTTTATAAGAAAATTTAGAATTTTAATTTTTTTAAATACATACAAAATGCATAATTCAAAATTTTGTATGTATTTAAAAAGTTTCAGATCTGGTACAATTGGTTATCGGTATTTGTAGCCAACCTTACGAAGGCAATTGAGTATCAATGGAGGATCATCCACTCTCGGTATTACGAGAGGAATATCTCATATGTGCTTGCTCAGACAAATCCCTGGCCAGGATCATTCGGATTGAGAGAGAAAGAGTTCTCCGGGAGAATTCGATTAGAGCGGGACTATGACAGATTCCGTATGTGACCTGACAGTACCATATCCAATATACGGTCTCCGAGATATTAGTTGGATGAGGGATTATAGATACACGATAACTGTAGACATGCAGGTCCGATAGACTCGATCCCCCCTGTACCGTTTGGAGACTATGGCGTAGTGGCCTAGTACATCCATAGTCAATGAGTCAAGTGAGTTATTATGGGGATAATAATTCACTATATCAAAAGAAGTTCTGATGGGAGCAACTCACGACTAGCTCGGTATCATGCCTAGATGGTGGATGTTTCAGCGAATAGAGGATTGGATGGAGATCCAATTAGCCCCTATTCTCATTAGATGAGAACCTATGCTGATGGGCTCATTGCTTAAGGCCCAATTAGAGGCTTAAGAAAATTATTGGATAGAGATCTAATAATGCAATGTTAGTGGGTTATTGGATGGAGATCCAATACCCACTAAGGTAAGTGCCCTAAGATTTTTTGGTGGCTCTCTATAAATAGGAGGGGAGACTCATGGTTGATAGGCTGCAGCTTTGGCCTCCCCCTCTTATTCTCCTCCCTCCTCTGTGCAGAGATCCATCGTGTGGATACCGTTAGAGATGAGGATGCTTGACCTCTTTCATCTTCTCCATCCGGATCTGAAATACAGGGATATACAATCTCCCTAGGTAAAATCAACCTCTCACACATCACAATTTTATTTTTCTCGTTACCCCTATCTTTTGCACGATGATTTGATCTGCGTGGGAAATCAGTTTTTTTTATTTCTGCTGTGCATGTGATGCACCCATTGAGGTTTCTCAACAGTTGTATCAGAGCCAAGGTTTTCATGCGAAAGATTGGTTTTAAACTACGTGTGATGAGACTGAATCGCGTAGAACTGTTCTACGCGTTCTTGTTATATTTTCTCAACGAAGGCAGCGATGAGGAGGGGCGGCCAGCCACGGCCAAGCTGCGGCCAAGGCCAGCCTGCAAGGGAGGTCGGCGTCGCTCACAGGGGCAACAGCCCGCAAGGGGGGCCGGTGCCGCTCGTAGGGGCAATAGCCTACAGGGGCGACGCCTACGGGCATGGCCGACTGCGGCCAACCTGTAGGGGTGGCAACCGCCCACGGGCACACCCGCTTGTAGTGTGGCGCCTGCAAAGGGGGCCGGTTGCAGGGTGCCCGCAAGGGGCTGTCGCCCGCGGCCAGCCCTGCCGCCAGCAGGGGTGGCTGCCGGTGGATAAGGGCATCCGCCGCCTACGCAGGGGCAGTAACAATGGCGGTGGCAGCGACGATGCGGATAGGGCAAGAGGGGTTAGGGCATCCTTTAGAGAAAAGGATGATCCTGCCCCTTTAAATTTTAAAAATTCCAAGGACTGTCCTCGTGTTCATAATTTTAAAAATGCCCTCAATAATTTTAGAAATTCTAAGGACTGTCCTCTCATCCAGAATTATGAAAATACCTTTGACAATTCTGGAAATTTTGAGCATGTCCTGATTTCTAAAAAAATAATTAATTAAATAGTTTAATTAATTATTATATATATCTAATAATCTTATATATGATGTGATGTACATGTGATGTATGATGTGGATGGATGATCATGAGCCAAGTGTTGTGATGTGTGTAATTATGATTATTATTATTATTGGGGCCTACGAGCCTGTGTTTTTCTCGTTTATTGTTGGGCATGTGTGCCTGTGATTATTTGTAATTACATGGAGAGGCGTAGCG
This sequence comes from Ensete ventricosum, assembly GCA_029747655.1. NCBI lineage: Eukaryota > Viridiplantae > Streptophyta > Magnoliopsida > Zingiberales > Musaceae > Ensete > Ensete ventricosum. The sequence continues at coordinate 19,617,095 of JAQQAF010000005.1, forward strand.
GGTGCGTGGATGTGATAGCGGGACCCACGATGCCATGGCGGGAGATCACGACGTATTGTCACGGTCAAAATGTAAACAAGGTGTTTGATGAAATGCTCATGTTTGTCCGTGTCCTTCGCTTTGTGTACAAACATTGTACAGCAAGTAGCGGGCTTGCAGTAGGCTTAGCAGCCCCAGTTTGGTTTGCTCTATGGCCAATTATGGCTTGTAATTATAAGTATGTCTTGTAAGCACTTGTGGGGGACATCGGTCTGTAATGGACCATTATCCTTTGTGTGCAACCTCTCTGAGTTTGTGATGTCCTCGGATATAATTTGCATATGGCTTATGAAGTGTTTGCTTGAGCAGTTGCTTGTGGATCCCGTGGGAATTGCTTCTTCTGGCCCGTTTTCTCTTTTGTGAGCCTAAGGGACTCTAGGAGATCTCGGGGAAGGCTGACCTTTGCGGACGGATACGCAGGGTGCCGCACGGCTTAGGCAAAATCAGCTAAGCCCGTGACAATGTGGTATTAGAGCGGGACAAGCACACGCAGAGACACTTGCCATACAAACGTGGGGGACCTAGTTGGGCTGTGTGGAGGACAGCCAGCACGCGCAACCGTTTGGGGGAAAACGGACATTGAGATGTAGGGAAAGGAGTCGCTCAGAGGAGCGGGCATCCAAGTTTGGCATTCAGAGGAGTTGCCAACCCTTTGCGTGAGAGGCACCACGAGGACAAACATGCAAAGAAGAATGCGTAGCACACAAAGATCGGGATGGTGGAGTTCGAGCTATGGCTTGACGTTGGCAACCAAACTTGACGGTGCTCAAGGCCAAGCGGGGCGTTTGGTGATAGATGAGACCGTGCAAAGTGGGAGGTGTTGCATAACGACCGAAAGAGTTGTGCAAAGCTCACAAAGGTGAGGGGAATTGCTAACTCGAAGGATTCGGAACTCATGCAAGGGCTTGTACACGGACGACGGAGTGTTCGTGGCCATCCTAAGGTGCGATCAGAACTCAGTGCCATGGAGCATCAGAACTTTCTCTTTGACATAAAAGGCTACGTCCTAGATAGCTGAAATGTGCAACAAGTTCAGCACGTTGCTAGACCCTGGAGGGTGCAGTGGAAACTGTATTGGCGAAGGGTCACAATCTAGCAAGTACATTTGAGGGGGCAGAACAAGGCACAAGTTGTTCAGCAAGACGGAGTAGTCCAAAGGGGATGGTGGTCTCCGAAACTTCCAGTGGGAAGAATGTAAAGAGGAAAGTTGCTCTAATAGGACAGATATCCTGGAGGGATAAGTCCTAGTTCTCCAGAGGGAGAATCATGTGCAACAGATCGCACGTATTGAGGAAGAGTTTCTCAAGGAGATATCTCCAAAACGCTCAACGGACCGAGCGAGCAACGAAGAGTCGTCACATGATCTCGAATGAGGTAATGCATTGGTGGATGCACTTCGAGATCAAGTGGGGGAGTAATCCAAGGCAACATCATATGAAGGCACACTTCGAGTCGATGGGGGAATCGAACTCAACGGAGGGCTGACCCGTGGAATGGTGGATGCGAGGGCCACTATCAACTCAATGCAAATCGAGGAGCAGAACGACTTGGGTGAAACTTGGTGAAGTATCCAAGCCGCATGAAGGGAGTCGACATAGAAGATGGAACATGGAGCGGAGGCACAGAGCTTTCCTTAGACGGAGGTCAAGGGCATGAACTCTTGTAGAGGCAAGAGTGAGATCATGTCATTCCATGAGTTCTTCATTCTGATGGGGCGGACTTATCTTCCATGGTGCCAAAGATGAAGGGAGCTTCGAGGCACATGCAAGCTACCTCAGAGATGCATTTGACGGAGTAACTAAGGTGATTCAACTTTCGGGGGCAAAGTTGGGATCATGATACCTTAGCACGGGGCAAGAGGACCCAGAGGTGGGTACCCTTGAAGAATATGCCATAGTGTTGCCATTCGAGTTGTCAGGAACAAGAGGTGCATAGCAGAGATTGTGCTGGTAGGGGATAGAGGCCCAGGATCCCGACAATGGTGCACCAACTCTAGTGAAGTCAAGGGGACTTCATGAGCTACTAGGCGACGGACTGTCCTAGAGCTATGCTTCGTCCAGGTGTGACCCAAGAGTGGGTGGACGAAGGTGAATTACCAAGAGAACGAACTAAACAATCGGAGATGGTAGAGGCCCTACGATGTGTTGGCAGAGGCCACACGTGGAGAAGTCGTAGTCCGAGTTCATCACACAATAATCTGTATACAATGGAGATGTCACCAGGAGGCGACATGGTGCAGCGGATCGTGGTGGAATAGTTCGTGGCAATGCAACACAGGCGATCGTGTCCCGTGAGGGATAAGATCATGCGGAGGTATGATCTGGAGCTACTGGGAGCTCCACTGTGGTGTACGACACAACAAGAAGAAGTGCTATGGATTCAAGGAGTGAATGCCATGGTACCGCAGAGGCGGGTCTTCGTGTGTGCATCGGAGCTTGCATTGGATGAAAGTCTTGATCATCAGCATATGGGGGCTGTGTACCATCGAGGAAGAAGTCCAAGTGCAAGTACTAGTGAGTCCCATGGAGGGGGACATGATCATGTGAATGATCAGGAGCTACTGGGAGCTCCACTTCGGTGAACAATGCAACGGCAAGAAGGGCTGTGGATTCAAGGAGTGAATGCCACAGTACCGCAGAGGCGGGTCTTCCGTGTGTGCGCATCGAAGCTTGCATCAGATGAAAGCCTTGGTCGTCAGCATATGGGGGCTGTGTACCACCGAGGGAGTAGTCAGATTGCAAGTACCAGTGAGTCTCTTAGAGGGGGCTTGATTATACTAAGGTATGATCGGAGCAGCTGGAGAGTGGGACTGCTTCAGTGCTCATATTCGCTTAAGGGAGCCCGGCAAGTCAGAGGACAAAGCCGAGTAAGCGAACGTTGCTACCAAGGAAGCTAAGGAGAACAGAATCGGCGTGAGCCCTGCAACAAGATGGCGGAGGCCATGCATGAGAGTTGCAGTCTGTCTTTCCATCGACCAAGGAGAACTGCTAGGAGGACACAATGGTGTCGAAGCAGGTGGTCGGAAGGGGCGAGGAAGCGATGACGAGTCCAGTGGGGGCACAGTTACCCAAAAAGCAAAGCGTCGGTTAGAAAGGAGGTGGACTCGGAGGAGCACCATAGTGCCGTAGAGGCGGATCTACCGATCGTGAAGAAAGGGATGCAGATGCAAGTCAACGGATAGTAGCGTTATGGGCTTGGCAGCACCATGGTACCGCAGAGGCGGGACTTCCGTGGAGTCATCGATCCCTTGCTCTCATAGAGGGAGAGCATTGGTCGGAAAAGGGGCCAAGGAAGTGGAGAATGCAAAGGCAAACTCTAAGTACCAAGACAGGGCAGAAGGGCAGAGGCCAAGAAACTTCATAAGACCGATGTCGAAGGGCTTCTCATCAAGATAGCCGAAAGCGAGGGACTTCGGGTTGACGCAAGAGTGCTCGACCAAGGAACGAAGTAGACAGTACATGGTACTGTACCTTTCTACTCAGAGGAGTAGGCGGCAAAGGTGATGGAGAAGATGGTACCATCCCAGAGGTGACCAAACCTATCAAAGACTTACTCCAAGTTGGGGGACTCCAAGTTGGGGTAAACTTTTGCTCTTTTCGGGCGAAACTTCTTGCATTCCAGAAGTTCAATGGCAGTGGGAAGGCGAATCACAGTAGCTGACTCAATGCAAGGAGTGCAAACACTTCAAGTGCTTCAGAAGTGTGAGCAAAGAGCGGGCGAATGTTAGTAACCAGCTCAATGCATGAAGTACAAACTTGAGGAGGCAGGCGAAATTGAGTAACCTTTGCCTTCTCAACTCAAGAGAATGGGCGAAACCGAGTACCCCAATCCTCTTAACTCGAGGAGGTGAGCGAAGCCAAGTAACCTTGCCTTCTCAACTACTAAGAGAATGGGTGAAGTCAAGTATCTCAATTCTCTTACTTATCCAGCAGAGGAGCTCTGCATAAGTTCAGTGACCCTTTAGAGAAAGCTTACGGAAGACAATAGTTGTCAAATCCTCACTATTGGTGATCGGTACTATCGAGAGTAGATTGTCCGCTTCATTTTCCAATTGAATGCCAATCGAAAGCAGAAGTGATGTGAACCTACTTGGAAGTGACAACTAAACATGGAGGAAGGATCAATGGGTGAACATTTTGGAGGAAGGATCTTAAAAACTTCAAAGTCTGTGAGGCGATGCTCGTTAAAGCTCCAACAAGCATCCACCCAGTTCAAGCAACATGAGTAGAGTACGATACTGGCGCATAATAAGGCAGGTCTTTTCTTTCATCAGCAGGATCCGCGAGAACTAACAAGGATCAGCATAACTCAACCAACCCCACACCAGATTCAGTCATTGGTGAGTTGAAGCAGCATGGCGGATCAGAGTTCGACTACTCAACAACAGCGACGGAGAGCAGCTGGGAGCCAAAGGGGCGTATTGCAGCTAAAGCAGAAGATTGAAGATTTAGCAAAATGCAAGGAGATGCAGCGTCTACAGCGGCTTCGATGAGGACGTCGAAGGAATAAGTGGGGAAGAATGTCACGGTCAAAATGTAAACAAGGTGTTTGATGAAATGCTCATGTTTGTCCGTGTCCTTCGCTTTGTGTACAAACATTATACAGCAAGTAGCGGGCTTGCAGTAGGCTTAGCAGCCCCAGTTTGGTTTGCTCTATGGCCAATTATGGCTTGTAATTACAAGTATGTCTTGTAAGCACTTGTGGGGGACATCGGTCTGTAATGGACCATTATCCTTTGTGTGCAATCTCTCTGAGTTTGTGATGTCCTCGGATGTAATTTGCATATGGCTTATGAAGTGTTTGCTTGAGCAGTTGCTTGTGGATCCCGTGGGAATTGCTTCTTCTGACCCGTTTTCTCTTTTGTGAGCCTAAGGGACTCTAGGAGATCTCGGGGAAGGCTGACCTTTGAGGACGGATACGTAGGGGTGTCGCACGGCTTAGGCAAAATCAGCTAAGCCTGTGACAGTATGGTGATGCGATGATCCGACAAAATCGATGATGACGAGATCAACAATCACAGGAATGGAGATGCGCCAATGCACATATAGATCCTATTGTGAGTGGTTTGGCCCATTGGCTCAGACTTAATCATATTAGGTGATGGTTCATGATCATCCGGTATGGCTTGCATATGTGATGTGTTATACACCTACTAGATATATGTATATATATATTTGCATGCGATGTAGATATATATCAAATATATATATGTGTGACACGACAGATTAGGAGACCGATACAAAAACCCCTCCTAAGATAATATTATGTCGGTAAGCGTGAGGTAATAAGATTGATCCACGTGGCCTTCCATCATTAGAGGAAGAAATTGAATCACGACATAGGTTGAGTTAGTCGAGTCCCTCGAGGCTCACCTATCTACGTGATCGAGATCTTGCCTACAACATAGAGATGTCACCGGTAACCTGAGGACATGGTATGCTTGGTTGAGTCCCTCGACGGCATATCATCGAATCAGACTCATCTTGTAACGATGGTGATGACTTAACTGAACGTCATGGTTGGTCGAGTCCCTCGAGACTATGATGATTTAGAGGCCGAACATGACGGGAATCATAAGGAGTTGTGATTGACAAGAGTTTCCTACCTTTTGGGCTTAGTGTAATTGGTCGAGTCCCTCAAGGTTGCACTAAGATGCCAATTGGATCCCGATCCCCACTAGGAATCTGTCGGAGACTTCCGTCTCACATGTTGAGGGTGTCGTGTGATTCGCTAGGAAAATAGTGAGAGTATATTAAGATAGAAGTCCATATCTTAATTAGTATTTTTCTATAAAATCTACATGTTATTTAATTTACGTTATATCTTGTTTGTCGCTTGCAAACCCCCTACGTGGCATACTTGATGCCAACCGCCTCATTAGTCCAAAGGCTCCACAATTTGAGAATTATTCTCACGGAGGAGAAAATCGTATATGCCTTTAACATGATTGTGCCCACACCGGAGGAAAGGACAAGCGAGGATGAGATCACTGGCTTTGTGAAATATATAGATAGTCCTAGAGGATAACCTGTGTGTTGATCTTATACTTCAGTCCATACCAAATTCTTTTTCACAGTTCATTATTTTAATATGAACAAGCTTGAGGTGACTCTATCTGAGCTCCTTAATATGTTGAGAGAAGCTAAGAGCACTATCAAGAAAGAGAAGCTAGTTCTCTATATTGGTGAGACCAATAAGAAAAAGAAAGCTAGTAAGACCCTTGAGAAGGGCAAGGGCAAAGGAAGACCGGGTAAAGCAAAGGTTACCAAGAAAGACCCGATAAAGAATAAAGGACAGTGCTTCTACTACGGTCAAGACGGGCATTAAAAGAGGAACTGTAAGGACTACCTTGCAGATAAGGCGAAATAGAAACTTGAAGAAACTTCAGGTATATTCATGATCTGTATCTACTTGTCAGATTTTCATGATAACACATGGGTATTGGATACCGAGAGTGCTTATCATATATGCAATTCATTGTAAGTTTTGGCAAGACCTAGGAGACTGGCTAGAAGCGAGATGTATCTCAAAATGGGCAATGGAGCAAGAGTTAATGTAATTGCTATTGGGGAGGTCATCCTAGATCTGCTTGGTGGAGCTATTATTGTATTAGATACATGCTATTTTGTCCCTTCCATTATCAAAAATATTATTTGCATCTCTTGCTTGACAATTAGTGGATATAAATTGGTTTTTGAGAATAATAGTTATTCAATAATTATGGATGATGAGATCATCACTAGAGGGACCTTATAAATGGCTTATATGTGTTAGACACTTCTCTACATATCATGAATATAAATATGTCTAAGAGGAAAAGAGATGAGGTGAATAATGCATACCTATGGCATTGTAGGCTAGGTCATATACATGAGGGAAGGATTCAAAAATTACTGAAAGATGGATACTTAGATCCATTTGACTATAAGACATATGCAACTTGCTAACCTTACCTTCATGGAAAGATGACCAACTCTCCTTTTAGTGGAATTGGAGAGAGAGTCAATGAGTTATTGGAACTCATACATAGTGATGTATGTGGTTCCATGTCGACTCAGGCTATAGGTGGTTACTCATACTTCATTTCCTCAAGGACAATGTGATTCTATCCCAATAGACACCTCCTTATACACCTCAGCTCAATGGTGTATCAGAAAGGAGGAATCACACACTATTAGATATGGTGCGGCCCATGATGAGTTTCGCTGACCTACCCGTCTCATTCTGAAGGTACGCCCTAGAGCCTGTAGCTTACATTCTGAATAGAGTTTCATCAAAGTTGGTAGTGTCTACACCATATGAGATATGGAACGGAAAGAAGCATGATCTTAAGATTGTTAAGATTTGGGGTTGTCCTGCCCACGTTAGAAGACACAACCCCGATAAGTTAGAATCAAGGACAGAATGATGCACATTCGTGGGATACCCAAAGGAAACTTGTGGGTATTGTTTCTATCATCCCAAGGATCGAAAGGTCTTTATTGCCAAGAGAGCTATGTTCCTTGAGAAGGAACACATTCTTGGTGGAAACAGTGGGAGTGAGATAGAATTGAGCGAGGTTGGAGAACCTAGCTCAAGCACCATTCTAGAACCCGAGTCTATTCAAGTACCTAACATACAAATTCTAATTTTATGTAGGTCTAGTAGAGTATCTCACCCTCTGAAAGATATATGGGACATATCAGTGAAGATAACTCTCAGGATGTTGATCCTTAGACCTACGAGGAGGCTATTATGAGTATAGACTCCGGGAAGTGGCAAGAAGCCATGAATTCTGAGATGGATTCCATATACTCTAACAAGGTTTGAAACCTTGTGGATGCACCTGGGGGTACTGTACCCATTGGTTGTAAATGGATCTTCAAGAAGAAGATCAGAGTGGATGAAAAGGTAAAGACCTATAAAGCAAGACTGGTAGCTAAAGGATATCGTCAAAGACAAGGAGTTAACTATGATAAAACATTTTCACATGTAGTCATGCTTAAGTCCATTAGAATTATTTTGGGCATTGCAACACACTATGATTATGAGATCTGGCAGATGGATGTCAAAATGGTATTCCTCAATGGCAACCTCGAGGAGGTGTATATGATACAGCCAGAGGGATTCTATCCAAAGAGAGTCCATATAAAGTGTACAGGTTGCTTAGATCCATTTATGGATTGAAGTAAGTTTCCCGAAGTTGGAACATAAGATTTGATGAGGTGATCAGATCTTATGACTTTGTTAAGAATGAAGATGAGCCTTGTGTGTATAGGAAGGTAAGTGGAAGCACTATCACCTTCTTGGTGCTATATGTGAATGATATCCTAATCATTGGGAATGATGTAGGAATGCTCTTGACAGTAAAGGCTTGGCTATCCAGAAACTTCTCTATGAAAGACTTAGGGGAAGCATCCTATATTTTGGGGATCCGGATCTATAGAGATAGATCCAAGAGGATACTTGGCTTGTCCCAGTCCAGGTACATAGACTCCATTATCAAAAGGTTTGACATGGAGAATTTCAAGAGAGGTCTCATACCAATGAGACATGAAATATCACTTTCTAGGAGTATGTCCCCAAAGACTCCTGAAGAAAGGGCAAACATGGATAGGATACCATATGCCTCAGCTATAGGGTCTATCATGTATGTTATGCTATGTACCAGGCTTGATATAGCGTATGCTTTGAGTGTCACGAGTAGGTATCAGATAGATCCAGGTTTAGAACACTAGAAGGCAGTAAAGTGTATTGAGAAGGACTAAGGATCTTTTACTGGTATATGGAGGAGGCAGCCTCCAGGTTAAGGGCCACGAACTCGAGTTTTCAGTCTGACATTGATGATAGCAAGTTAAATTTAGGATATATTTTTACCATGAATGAAGGAGCAGTAAGCTGGATGAGTTCCAAGCAAGATACTACTGTTGACTCGACCACAAAGGCAGAATACATTGCTGCAGCAGAACCAACAAAGGAAGGGGTATGGATGAAGAAGTTCATCAAAGATTTGAGAGTTGTACCAAGCAGCGTGGAACCAATTCTCATATATTGTGATAGCGACAGGGCAATAACTCTAACAAGGGAACCCAGGTCTCATCAGAATTGTTCTGAGGAGGTTCCATATGATTAGAGCAATTATGACCCAAAAAGATATAGCAACAGAAAGAGTTTCATCCGAAGATAACATTATAGATCGACTTACAAAGCCGCTGGCTCAGATTATATTTGAGTATCACAGGGGTCTGATGGGGATCAGACACATAGGTGATTGTCTTTTGGTCAAGTGGGAGATTACTGGTTACAAGTGCCCTACAAGCCAATCACGTGAGTGATGGCACGTGTGACACGCTGCGTAATCTTTTTGCTTATAATTAATATTGATATATTCTTATATTATATTATTTATTGTATATATATTATGATGTCTTTGGTTCTGTGCAATGAGAATCAGATCATGATGAGATCGATTCACTTATAAACATAGATCCTAAATAATCCCGATCATAAGTTACTTGAGAGGGACATTGAGATAACTAGACAGATCGGTGTACTATATACTCATCCATATGATAGAGGTGGCTGGTCTCATAGTTACTTGTGTGGAGACACTAAGGATATAGTACAGGTGCTCATTGGAGAATGAGTTCACTAATTGATCCGCTTATGGAATGCTGTATGGTTAATGATACCTAATGTTAGACAGCGATTTCATAGTCTTAGTTGTGTATCTGGTCCTTAGACTTGAGACACCAATGATGCCTTGTATGAGTACTCCTTTCTTTGACGCCAAACTTACAGGTTTGGAAAGTTTCAGATCTGGTACAACTGGTTATCGGGATTGGTAGCCAACCTTACGAAGGTAATTGAGTGTCAATAGAGGATCATTCACTCTCGGTATCATGAGAGGAATATCTCATATGAGCTTGATCAGACAAATCTCTGGCCAGGATCATTCGGATTGAGAGAGAAAGAGTTCTCCGGTAGAATCCGAATAGAGCAAGACTATGACTGATTCCGTATGTGACCTGACAGTACTATGTCCAATATACGGTCTCTGGGATATTATTTGGATGAGGGATTATAGATACATGGTAACTGTGGACAGACAGGTCCGACGGATTCGATCCCCCTGTACCGTTTGGGGACTATGACGTAGTGGCCTAGTACGTCCATAGTTGATGAGTCGAGTGAATTATTATGAGGATAATAATTCACTATATCAGAAGGAGTTCTGATGGGAGTGACTCATGGTCAGCTCGGTATCGGGCCTAGAGGGTCAGACACATATGGTGGATGCTTCAGCGAATAGAGGATTGGATGAAGATCCAATTAGCCCATATTCTCATTAGATGAGACCCTATGCTGATGGACTCCTTGCTTAAGGCCCAATTAGAGGCCTAAAGAGTATATTGGATAGAGATCCAATAATACAAGATTAGTGAATTATTAGATGAAGATCTAATACCCACTAAGGCAGGAGCCCTAAGGTTTTTTTATGGCTCTCTATAAATAGGAGGGGAGACTCATGGTTGATAGGTTACAGCTTTAGCCACCACCTCCTATTCTCCTCCCTCCCTTTGAGAAAGAGTTGCAAGATCAGATTGGAGGAGTTTCGCTGCAGAGATCCATCGTGTGGATACCGCTAGAGAGGAGGACACTTGACCTCCTTCATCTTCTCTATCCGGATCTGGAATACAGGGATATACGATCTCCCTAGGTAAAATCAATCTCTCACGTATCACGGTTTTTTTGGTTTTTACGGTTTTTCTCACGACCCCAATATTTTGCACGATGATTTGATTTACGTGGGAAATCAATTTTTGTTTTGATTTCTACTACGCATGTGATGCACCCGCTGAGGTTTTCCAACACTTTATAGGATAGAAGTGACTAGGTGGGGTTTTATTACAATCTCACAGGGTTCTTATTGATTACTTCTTGGGTGATTAGGACTCAACCCTGCTGGAGTCTATCAAGCCCGTCCTCTTTGAATCAGACTTATCCTCAAGGCTGAGGGTTCATAAACTCTAGGAACCTAGTCTTCAGCTCCTCATATGATTCACATGCGATCATTAATTGAACTTTGGCCTCCTCATCAGCTTGAGTGTCAATTGGATGGATTTGGGCTGAGTCGTCTTCTTTAAATTTCCATTTGAGGTGGGATACTTGGAGGATCAACTATAATCTTGATCTGGTGCGCGGATCTGATCTCCAGATTAGGGTCCTATAGTGATCCCCAATTTTGCAAGGCCCAAAGAAATAGGGAGATCACTTCCTTAAGGCTCGAGTTTCCTACTGGTAGGGCTAGAGGCATAGAAAAACTTAATTTTTAATTTTTCGTCCATTCTGTAGTTTGTCGGGAAGCCATTTCTTCTTTGCATATGCTGCCATATAGTTAGTATTTAGTAATAGCCAATCTTTCTTTTGGAATGATGATTGCCCTCTGGTATGGTTTAGGATGATAAGAGCCCAATATGACATGAGCATGCATTGCAATTCTTCTGGGCTTACTCCTCTTTCGTGCTATGGACTTGTATCCAACCAAATTTTAAATTTGGTAGCAATGAGTATCTCCTTTAAAAACCTTGTGTGGAGTGTTGGGGAAGCTTCGGTGTGAATTAGAAGTCGACCATATTGTATAAGGGTGATGTTGATCTCAACTCTGGATGTGTCTGATCCAATCATAAACATATGGCCACGACTTGGTGGGGACAACATCATGGTCGTGAGGGCCATAGTTCCACTCAGCCAAGATGATGCATCTTTCTTTATAGTGAGAGGGATGACGTTCATATTTTGTTGAGTCTTGCGAATGGTCCTTCCCCTTTTCTGATTTTTCCACTGGAGAGGCTCAATTTTCTCGCGGTCTTAGGCCGTAGATCGGAGGTCATCATCAAGGAAGTTTTTAAGCATCATGATTTGATCCTGGGGAAAATTGTTGAAGTTACCTGAGATCTGGAAGTGTTACATCAGCAACCATGGTGAGTTCGGTAGGATGTCACATTTCAGAAGTAACTTATCCCTGGGAAAAAGGATGTAAAGATCTGGAAGTGTTGCATCAGCAATCCGTGTCTCTATCATCTCTTGGATGACCCTTTTATCTTTGACCTTCTGAGGTTGTAGGAAGCAATCTGGCCAAGCAACAGCTGGTAGAAGTTACAGCCAGTTCAGTATAGGGGGGTCGGACAGCTTTAGAGGAGGCAGGCGGCTCGGTTTGGTGGAGACGCCCAAAATTTCAACAAGCTGTGGGTGAGGGTTCTTATTTTTAATCTCATGAAACTCTTGAATTTGAGTTGACAAACCACTGGATTCTTCTTTTGGTATCACCTTCAAGTGTTGTGTTGTGGTTGTAGTCGTTGGGCTCCCTCGTAGAATCACCTATTTTCCTTTTCTGAAAAATTTCATGGTTAGCTTCAAAAAATTTTAGAAAACATCTTCGATCATGGACAACCAATCAATACTGAGCATTATATTAAAATCATCGAGAGGGTGGCCGGTTGTGATGTATCCTTCTCTTTCGGCTCGGGAGTCGTATCTTCAAATTTGGGTTCTTTAGTGGGCGCAATTATTAGCGGTGTCTCCTTTTTACATTGGTGTTCTAGGTTGCACAGTTTATCATAATTCCCATATAGGCCCTGTCGATCTGTCACGAAGTTCTTCTTTTGTTAACTTTTTTGGCTGAGGTGACCAACTGGTGGTAGATGGGGGGCCGAGGGTCTCTGTGTTGCTGGTCGTGTGATGGCTTTGGTCCTCTGAGCATTTTTGGTTCAGCCTGTCTTCTTATAGTCGTGCGAAGGAGATGGCTGCCTTAAGTGTGTACGACTGTCGTGCTTTAACTTCTTCTCAAATCTCTGGTTTCAAGCCAGAGATGACACATGTGACACGCTGTGTGATCTTTTTACTTATGATTAATATTGACATATTCTCACATTATATTATCTGTTGCATATATATTGTGATGTCCTTGGTTCTGTGCAATGGGAATCGGATCGTGATGAGATCACGATAATGAGATCGATTCACTTTTAGACATAGATCCTAAATAATCTCGGTCATAGGTTACTCGAGAGGGACATCGAGATAACCAGACAGACTGGTGTACTATATACCCGTCCATATGATGGAGGCGGCTAGTCTCATAGTCACTTGTATGGAGACACTAAGGATATAGTAGAGGTACTCATTGGAGAATGAGTTCACTGATTGATCCGCTTATGGAATGTTGTATGATTAATGATACTTAATGTCAGATAGCGATTCTATAGTCCCAGTTATGTATCTGGTCCTTAGACTTGAGACACCAAGGATGCCTTGTATGAGTACTCCTTTCTTTGACGCCAGACTTACATGTTTGGAAAGTTTCAGATCTAGTATAATTGGTTATCGGGATTGGTAGCCAACCTTTCGAAGGCAATTGAGTGTCAATGGAGGATCATCCACTCTCGGTATCATGAGAGGAATATCTCATATGTGCTTGCTCAGACAAATCCCTGGCCAGGGTCATTCGGATTGAGAGAGAAAGAATTCTTCGGGATAATCCGATTAGGGGGAGACTATGACGAATTCCATATGTGACCTGACAGTATCATGTTCAATATACAGTCTCTAGGATATTAGTTGGATGAGAGATTATAGATACACGGTAACTATGGATATGCAGGTCCGATGGATTTGATCCCCCTGTATCGTCTGGGGACTATGGCGTAGTGGCCTAGTATGTCCATAGTCGATGAGTCAAGTGAATTATTATGGGGAAAATAATTCACTATATCAGAAGGAGTTTTGATGGGAGTGACTCACGGCCAGCTCTAGATCAGGCCTAGAGGGTCACACACATATGGTGGATGCTTCAATGAATAGAGGATTGGATGGAGATCCAATTAGCCTATATTCTCATTAGATGAGACCCTATACGGATGAGCTTCTTGCTTAAGGCCCAATTAGAGGCCTAAGGAGAGTATTGGATAGAGATCCAATACCCACTAAGGCAGGAGCCCTAAGTTTTTTGGTGGCTCTCTATAAATAGGAGGGGAGACTCATGGTTGATAGGCTATAACTTTGGCCTCCCCTCCCCCTCCTATTTTCCTCCCTCCTCTGCGCAAGAGTTACGAGTTCAGATTGGAGGAGTTTCGCTGTAGAGATACATCGTGTGGATACCGCTAGAGAGGAGGACGCTTGACCTCCTTCATCTTCTCCTTCCGAAGCTGGAATACAAGGATATATGATCTCCCTAGGTAAAATCAATCTCTCACACATCGTAATTTTATCGGTTTTTATATTTTTCTCGTTACCCCAATCTTTTGCACGACGATTTGATCTGCGTGGGAAACCAGTTTTTGTTTTGATTTCCACTACGCATGTGATGCACCCGTTGAGGTTTCCCAACATAATCGGCCTACGTCCACTCTTGAGTCCTCGTCCTTGAGGCACACAGATGTCCACTACCGATCTTCTTTGGGTGAAGACCAAACCCTTACAATCTTACAAGGGAGACAAGATTACAACTCTTTAATCACTCCCTTACCCCTTTTCATTTTTTTACAATATACACAAGTTTTTCATAAAATTTATACCATAAAATTATTATATATAATGTAAGAAAACTTGAAGTATTTATAGCCCAAATGACTTCAGAATTTTGGAGCCAAAATTTAAAGATGCCCGAAAAATCTAGGTACGAGCGGTTCAGCAGCCGGCCTGGGCGGGTCAACAGTCGAAAGTACCCAGAATCCAGGGTACATGCGGTTCAGCTGCCCAGTCTGGGCGGTTCAACCGCTGACAGTCACCCCGTCGCTCACCGACGGTTTAGCCACCGGGAATCCCGGAAAAGTGATTCCCTTCACTTTTCCAATCCCGACAAGAACCACATGTTAACCAATTCTCTGGTCAACCAATTGAGCTCAACCTGAGCTCAATCAAACCTTTTTAGTGGACCCGGTTGCCTCTTTAAGTTGATTTGGATTCCTTCCAAATGACACTCATTTAGGACTCAACCTTAACCTACGACTTCAATATTACAATCAAACATTATCACCAAGCTTACGACCTCACTCCCGCAATCTGGCAACCTCCGGCATTCCCTACGGTGAGTCTCACGGTCTTCCTCTGGCGATCTCCCGACGTGTTCCTAGCAATCTTCCCGATACCTTCAGCGAAGTCCTAGCGAACTCCCGGCGAGCTTCCACCGCATCGTCCAATCCTTGGCCCGATGCCTAAGCTTGTTTATGAGTCAATGTCTGATCTATAGTTCCTTTTCACCGTCGTGGTTAACATGCATGATGCTAACTATAACTTAATTAATTATAATCAATATGGCCACAAATCCACTTTAAGACCTTCCCAACTCCCGGCAAGCATTTCGGCTACCACCGACAATCTTCCGGTAAGTCTCGGTCTTCTTCCGATGAACTTCCTTGTGCCATCCTAGCAAGCTCTCGATACCCTCAGCGAGCTCTCGACGCACTCCAAGTGAGTTCCCAACCGCATCGTTCGAACCTCGGCCCAATGCTTGGACTTGATTCTGGCTAATCCTCTTATTGTAATATTTTCTTTGTCGTAATTAATCTTGCATCAATTAACTCTAAAAACCTTGTTAGATCAAACACTCATTAATTGATTTCATTATCAAAATTTGAGATTCAACAATCTCCCCCTTTTGATGATGACAATCAATTGATGATATGAGTTAATCCTAACTCCCCCTAAATCTATGCCACAATAAAGAAAACTTAAATTCAAGAGAACCACGGCCTCTTGAATTCAAGTATCATGAAACAAATCATATTCCAAGCAAATTTCAACAAGAATTTACATTAAGTCATCGAATCATGAATTTTAAAAAGAATTATGCATCCATATCCAAGATATCCAAGTATATAATCAATATTATGTGTTATCATTAATAACATGTGTCATCAATGTATATTATAAATATCATGTGTTATCAATGTATGTCATCAATATCATGTGTCATCAATGCATATTTCTCCCCTTTATCATCAACAAAAAAGTGAAATATAGGGCTAAGGATTTAAAGACACATGACTTTTTGCTCTCCCTTTATAAAATACGACATGAGTCATAAAAAAATTTCTTCCTCTTGTAAAAAAGAAGAAAAAAAAGGGTGGAGTTGTAAAAGATCATTAAGTATAGCTCTCAATTTTGTGGAGGTGAATTTCGAAGATAAGCTCAAAGATCCAAGATATTCAAGAAGATTTAAGAATTTAGGAGCTACTCATGCATTTAAAATTATCTTATGTAATTTTAAGCAAGCGTAGCAAATAAATTTGTAAAGTAGCAAAACATCATGTAAATTTTCTCCCCTTTTTGTGAACAAGAACATGGAGAGAGTTTTTAAAAATATTATCATAACAAGCTTAATATAATGAAATCTAGATTAGTAATTCATATATTTTCATGATTTAATATTCTTAACTCTCAACCTCAATCTTGTAGATATAAGATTTTAAAAGAAAATTTCGAATATGAGCTCAACAAATCTTTCTCATGTAAATTTCAAGAAAATATAGCAAATAAATCTGAACAATAACAAATCATTATCTTCATGTAGATTGTCTTCCCTTTTTGTAAATAAGAAGGTGAAATCAAGGAGGGAGAAGTGAAAATATTATATTATAAATTTTGAAAATCCAAGAAAAAATCAAGAGCTATCCATGCAATTTAATTTATCTTATGCAAATTTCAAGTAAAGTAGCAAATCAAGCATTTTATATGTCATATGTGCTTGAATTATCTCATATGTGGTACAATTGAGTATCAATGGTACTCAATTATCAATTGAGTACCATCTAGGCATGATACCGAGCTAGTCGTGAGTTGCTCCCATCAGAACTTCTTCTGATATAGTGAATTATTATCCCCATAATAACTCACTTGACTCATCGACTATGGACGTACTAGGCCACTACGCCATAGTCTCCAAACGGTACAGGGAGGATCGAGTCTATCGGACCTGCATGTCTACAGTTATCGTGTATCTATAATCCCTCATCCAACTAATATCTCGGAGACCGTATATTGGACATGGTACTGTCAGGTCACATACGGAATCTGTCATAGTCCCGCTCTAATCGAATTCTCCCGGAGAACTTTTTCTCTCTCAATCCGAATGATCCTGGCCAGGGATTTTTCTGAGCAAGCACATATGAGATATTCCTCTCGTAATACCGAGAGTGGATGATCCTCCATTGATACTCAATTGCCTTCGTAAGGTTGGCTATAAATACCGATAACCAATTGTACCAGATCTGAAACTTTTCAAACCTGTAAGTCTGGCATCAAAGAAAGGAGTACTTATACAAGGTATCCTTTGTGTCTCAAGTCTAAGGACCAGATACACAACTGGGACTATGAAATCATTATTTAACATTAGTTATCATTAACCATACAGCATTCCATAAGCGGATCAATCAGTAAACTCATTCTCCAATGAGTACCTGTACTATATCGTTAGTGTCTTCACATAAGTGGTTATAAGACCAGCCACCTCCATTATATGGACGGGTATATAGTACACCGATCTGTCCGGTTATCTCGATGTCCCTCTCGAGTAACCTATGACCAGGATTATTTAGGATCTGTATTCAAAGGTGAATCGATCTCATTATCGTGATCTCATCACGATCTGATTCTCATTGCACAGAACCAAGGACATCACAATATATATGTAATATATAATATAATATGAGAATATACCGATATTAATCATAAGTAAAAAGATCACACAGCATGTCACACGTGCCATCACTCACGTGATTAGCTTGCAAGACACTTGTAACCAATAGGTTAGTGTCGAACCACTATAAAACTGTGAGTTCTCTTTGCTTATCTTGCTTACTACATTTCTATTGATGCTTTCGATTTTATATACTCCTTGAAAGCAAGGTTTCAAGTCAAGCACTTCCAAGAAACTTAGCATTTTATTTTGAATCATTCACTTGCTTTACTTGAACGAAAAACTTCTGATTTTCCTATCTTGCTTCAAACGAAAAGTTTTTCATTAAAACGAGAATTTACTCTTGCACTAATTAAACCCCCCCCCCCCCCCCCCGCGTGCCAATTGATTCTTACACACTCAGCCTAGGGAAGCCACTTTATCCACTCTTTCGGTCGCTCACTGGTGAAGCATCTAAGATATGTCTCTAAGCACCTATTCACCACTTCGGTCTGGCCGTTGGTTTGTGGATGGTACACCATGCTCATCTTCAACTTGGTGTCTTGCAACTGAAATAATTCTTTTCCATGGGATGAGGGCAGCACTTCGATGAAGTCCATTGATATATCAATCAATATCGAGTTCAGAATGGGTAGAGGTTGCAGCTTTACAAGACTTGCCACTGTTTTGCCTTTATGTCACTGGCACACGTTACACCGCGCTACAAATTCAGCAATAATATTTTTCATCATTCTCCAATAAAAATTTTACTTAATTCTCTTGTAAGTTCTAGAGAATCTGGAGTGCCCTGTTGCTGGTGTAGAATGCATCTCTTGAAGGATGGTTTTTATGCAAGGAGAATTCGGTACAAGCATGATGCGTCCCTTATAGTGCAAGTCTTTCGAATCCCAACTGTAATGAGTCTCAAAGCTTGGCTCCTCCTCTAATTTTTTGATGATCTTGCTAGTCCCTGGATCATCTCTCTATTCCTTCCTATATCCTCAAGGAAGCTGCTGGATGGAAGGAAGATGGTCAAAAATTTAACTTACTCGGGTAGCCACGAAACGCATCTGCAATAACATTTTCTTTCCCCTTTTTGTAAGTTATTTCATAGTCATACCTAAGAAGCTTTGTTACCCATTTTTACTATTTGGGGTAGGATATCTTCTGCTCCAAAAAGTATTTAAGGCTCTTGTAGTTGGATTTTATTTAGAAGCGCCAACCGATCCAAGTAAGGTCTCAACTTTGTCACCGCGTGCACAATCGCAAGCATCTCCTTATCATAGATAGATATTTTTAGATGGGAGGGAGACAATACCTTGCTGGTGTAAGTGAGGAGTCGGCCATCTTGCATGAGGACAGTGTCGATCCCAACTCTGGATGCATCAACTTCAATGACGGAAGTTTTGTTAAAGTCGGGTAACACTAGCATGAGCGTTGAAGGGTCCACTGCCAGTCCTTCTGATATGAGGTGCCCAAGATACTCCACCTTCAAAAATTCGTAGTGGCCGTTGTGCATTCGGAAGGCAATTTTCAGTATGTCATCTTCGCATATCCGAATCTGATGATATCTAGATCAGAGGTCCAGTTTTGTGAAGACTCATGCTCCCCTTAACTCATCAAGTATTCATCCACCACTAGAATATGGTATTTGTCTTTGACCGTTATGGCATTGAGAGCTTAATAGTCGATGCACATTCGCCACGTTCTGTCTTTCTTTCATACTAGAAGCACCGACAAAGAATAGCGATTGTAACTTGGCCGAATGGCCCATATTTCAAGCATTTCACTTACAATCTTCTCTATTTCATCTTTCTAGAGGTGAGGATAATGATATGGTTGAGTATTCATTGGTCATTTGCCTAGAAGAATCGAAATTTGATGATCATGCCGTTGGGTAGGAGGTAGGCTGCGCGGCTCGACGAAGACATCTGAAAATTCAGCAAGTAAGTGGAGAAGGTTTGAGTCTTCAATTTTTCTACTAGAGTTGCATCAGAAAGCCACTATTCACTTTGTGCAAAACTTTCTCCATTCATTGAGTGCAAAACTATTGTTACGTTGCACTCACGTTTTCCGCCTAGGATCACTTGTTTCCCTTTGCTATAAAAATTTCATAATTAATTTTGAGAAATTTCAGGAAACATCACCTAATGTAGTCGGTCATTCAATGCCAAGCACGGCCTCATAATCATCGACCGGGAGGAGGAAGAAATCAATAATTATCTCATGGTCCTGCAACAATAATTTCACTCGCAAGCATCTGCGTTCACACCTTAAAATTCGACTGTCAATGACCTTAACATCAAACCTGCTATAATCTTCGATATGTAGGGTCATCTGAGCAGCAACCTTGCTATTCATGAAATTATTAGTGCTCCCGGTGTCAATGAGGATGGTGATTGGTTGTTGTTTAAGTAGTCCTCTCACTTTCATTGTCTGTAGGTTCACATAACCGGCAAGAGCATGCATCGTACAATCGGCCAATTGTTGTTCCTCTTCAGTGACCTCCTCCTCATGCTCCTAGACCTCCTCCTATGAATCATTGAGGGGTTCAATCAGAAGAAGGCATCCCTTTTTATAGCGATGGTAACGGCTCCATGGTTCATCGCAATGCAAACAAAGGTCTTTTGTCGATCTATCGCGAAGTTTGTTTCTCATCAATTTCTTTGGCAACAATGGATGGCCAGGAGCAGGGGGTGCTGAAGGTTTATATGTTGCTGGTCTAGGAGTGGTCATTGTCCTTCGGGTGTCTTGGTTGAGTCGCTCCTCTTGGATTTAGGCAAAGGAGATTGCGACCATCAAGGTGCGGGGCTACCGTGCTTTAACTTCTCTTATTTCTAGCTTGAGTCATGCGATGAATGTTCCTAATATTTATTTATTAAACCAATCATGAGTGAGGTTAGATAATCTCTTAAACCTGGTCTGGTATTCTTGGATCGTGGAGGTTTGTCGGATCTTCGCAAGTTGTCCGTCGATGTTCTCGTACTCGGTCAATCCAAAGCGGTTCAGCAGCCCACTTTTGAATTGTATCCACGTCGGGACTCCTTCGGTGTATTCAAGCCAATAGTACCACTAAATTGCATCTCCTTCGAGGTGGATTACAGCGATGTCCACCATGGAAGCCTCTAGTGTTCGGTGATAGCAGAAATAGCGTTCGGCGCGCGAGAGCCATCCCATCAGGTCTCTTTCTTCCCATCGAGGGAAGTCCACCCACGTACATGGCTGCATCACATCTGAGGCTTGTTCTTCCTTCTCTGGAGGTCTTTTTGAACTTTCACCTTTCTATAATTTTGCTGGGCTTGGAGATCGGTCAATTCTGAATTCCACGAATAAGGCACGCAATTTGTCCTCTATGCGTGATTCGAACGCCTCCAACTTGGCATCGATCGAATCTTCAGATGTCATTGTGTATGAATCTAGATCTGAGACTTTTGATCTTTTTTCTATTGACAGGTCAAGGGCATAGGGTGGTTAAAGGTTTGGTGGTTGCGGAAGATAGGATCGGTGGTAGAGGTTTGTGGCTGCAATAGGTTGTTTTTAAGGCTACAGTTTGGGTGTTGTTAGGGTTATGAAAATAGGTTACGATGATTGTATCTTAAGGCTAGAGGGGTGCCTAAAGATGACGTGGTTGGTGGTAGGAAGATTGGTAGGGTTTTGGTGGGTTGCGAGAAGAAAAACGACAAAAGGTACAGTAGTAGAATTTTTCTGCGAAAAATTTCAGTAGAAAATATATAATTTTTTCCAGCAATTTGTGGCAAGGATTCAAGTAAAACTCAATGTGAATCCGCTAGTAAGGCAAAGGTAATGTAGATAAAAAATTCGTGAAAGAATACGACAACAAGGAATTCGGCTAGATTAAGGAATACGAGAAGGTGCTGCGACAGAATTTTACGTCAAAGGTCCAGTAGTTTAGACGTAAAAGATCAATGATTTATATCGACAATTTTTGTACGAAACCAAAAGGAAATCCGATGTTAAGGAGTGCCAAAACTGTCGTAAAATATTAGTAAAAGATTAGGTAGAAAAATAACGACAACAAGATCAAAAAAGAGCAATAGTATGTGATTGAATTCTACAGCATAACTTTCATCGTAGAGATGGTAACTTTACGACGAAGAGTTGTGCAGCATAATAGATGAATATTTTTTGGTTTCTCTGGGTTTGAAGATAACTAAAGTACAGCAGTAGTAGTAAGGTAGAATATTAGAACCTGATGCAATTCTTTGGGAAGATCATAGGGTGATCTGCGGTAGTGGAGAGGACGACGGAATTCAATGACGATCTAAGCAATTATGGGAATTGCTTGAGTGGTTGTGGAAGGATGATGGGTGATTATGGAAGGGCAGCGACATGTCAAGAACGCTGCTCTGATACCAAGTGTTAGAACCTTTACGGATTCTAAGCTTGGGGTTGATCTCTATAGGGGATCGGCCTCTTGGAACTCTATAGGGGTTCCCTCCTCTAAGGTTTTCTGCACATTGGCTAAAAAAAATTTGATCTATTGATGATGAAAAGAGGGTTGAATATATGACTATTTATAGGGCTTCTAAACATTAGTTCCTAATAAGATTCCTACACAAAAAACTCCTACTTCTAACAATTCCTTAGCCGACTTCTACTTGGAGTAGACGATGGCTACAAGACTCCTAACCATAGTTAAACTCTAACCCTTACCCTAGTCAGCCCCTTTAACTATAGTGGGTGGTAGCTAGTTAAGATTTTACATAGTATATCTTATATTAACTAAATTATAATTAAGATTTAATTAATTAGAGTCATCAAAGCAGGACTCAAAAGTGTTTTTCGATGGATGGTTCATCAAATACTTGTTTCTATCGAATTAAGCACTGTGTCATATTTAATGTGGATAAACCTATTGTATCAAGGGAACTTAAGAATTTAATCTGATGGGAAGACTTTTGTGCTAGAAACTAGGCTAATCTCTTATTATGAATATGGAGAAAGCACTTCTCTATTCTATTTTAGTTTTCCCCTAAAGATGATGCCGTCAGGATTTTGAGAACAAGTTTTGGCCTATAAAAGATGAGATTCTTAGTTTATATCCCGAGCATCTGAATTCTCACATATATGAATGAGATTTTCTATGTTTAATTTCACCTTTTTAGACTATCTATCAAATTGAGTACAATGTTGATTTTGAGTCATCCTTTGAAAATTTATTAACGATTCAAGATACATCGAAGGGCTTGTCTTAAAGTCAACCTTTTTGTTGTGTTGAAATAAAGTATTCAACTTGATGTATTTGATTTGAATACGATTAAGGTAGTTTCTTATTAGAATTTATTCTCTATTTATTTTGTGTATAGGTGTCTTGAACATAAACCTTCATGATTATAAATATTAATATGAGACTCCTATCAGCATCTATTTATCTCGTTGATCTTTTTTAGTGAGAGAGGTATCAAATAAAAGAATTTCATCTCCTATTATCTTTTTATTCTCATGCAACAAATGTTATCTAGTAGTCTTAACAAAATTCTTGCTAAAAAAATATTACCCCATTTATTATTCACGACCTTCTGCTTTCTATTTAGCATATACCGATAATGTTATAGATATCATTAGAGCAAATTCTGAGTTTCGTAGTAATATGATTGGACTTGTAAATGGTTTCAGCTCGCTCATAAATTTGAAAATTAATAGATATAAATTAGAAGTATTGCTTTCTAGGAAATGTGTTAAACATATTTTCTGTAATTTGCTTGAGATTATAGAAGGATGTTGAGCAACGAAATATTTAGGATGATTAGAATAAAAGTGTTTTAGAATCATATATCCACTTCAGATGAAGTACCATCACATTGTTGAGCAGATGAACTACCACTTAACTGATTCATTATGTCTTACAACATCTTTATCATACCTTTTTTTTTGTTTTTTTGTCGACTAACTATTTCATTGTGCTCTCCCATTTTGCGTTCATCTTCTTCTGTACTTAGCTTTTGAATCTCTTGTTCAGGATGCAAAATTTTCTTTTCTTCGACCATGTTTTTTTTTGTGTGTCCCAAGCCTCTTTCAAATATCTGTCTTCATTTACAGATAAGGATGAATCATTTTGTATGTAGAGCAATCATCTCATTGTGTTTCTCCTACATTAACAACACAATCTTTTTAAATTATTATGTGATTAAATATAAACGAAAACAATAATAAATCACTCCTACCATAACTTGTTTTGCAAGATCATCAATCCATATATTACTTTTTTTTTTTTTTTTTTTTTTGTTCTTGTGTGTTAACTCCAAAATCTCTCTTGGATGCTTCATTGTCTATGCATTTTGTCTATCATTAAAAAAAATTTAAAATACTAGTATCAAATATAATAACAAATAAATAAATAAATAAATATGATGCTTTAAAAATATACTTGTTCATCTTTCAATCATTCAAAACTTTTGGATCGTGAAATATGGTCTATTTTTGTGATATGATCTACCAGTGGAGTTTCTTAAACTCATTCCCTACCAATAATTCCATAACCAGATGATAGAAACTATAAACTGAAATCATGACATGAATACAAAGAGGTAATCTGTAGCTCTTCAGAACTAAAATAATTTATCATTGATCATGTGAAATTGTATCATATTATTATTATTATTATTATTATTATTATTATTATTATTATTATTATTATTCTTTTCTGGCTAAGTGACATTCATATTAAAGTATTTTATTTTAAGTTTATAATTTTATTTGCTTATAACGATCACCTTGATAGAAGATAGGATTTAGATATGATTTTAATGATAAGAAAATCACGTACGTTAGTTGAGAAAAATCTTTCTATCTTCACCTGTATAAATTTATGATAAATTAATGAACTCAATGAGCATTTATCTAATTCTTCATATTTCTAACATAGTATCATAGCCCCTTTCTCTATAATAGAGATTTTTTTTTCATTGTCAAACGATAGCTTTTATCACCATTTGTCCGTCGACAACCCCGCTGCGAAACTGCAGATACCCAGGGGTCATCCGTCGTCACTCTCCTGGACATCCTATGCTCCGAGGGCAACTCTTTCCTCTTCGGTGTAGGTCTCCCACTCCAACAAGAGATAGGCACCGCTCATGATGCTATCGACGACGCTCGCTCTTTTCCTCTACCAATGATAGCCCTCTGAGGTCCAGCGACCCGGGTGACCATCCTCTTCGTCATCTCCCTCCTTTGTTGTGCTGGAGCAGTTGCTCTAGGTAATCCATCTTGTGGCATCTCTTCTTCGGTGCCTGCTTGTCTCAAACAGGTCCAACGACCTGTGTTGTCCCGATGGCACCACCGGCCTCTCTCACGACGGATCCGCTGACCTTTTTCTCTGTTGATCTCTTTCTTATATAGATCTCTCCTTCCCTCTTTCACGATAGCGTTGGACCCACAATCGTGTCTCTTCCTTCCACTTCAACAGCACACGGTAGCATCACTATTGCTTCCCCTGCCGTTGGCATTGACTTCTATACAGCCTTGTTGCTGCTGCCATCTCCCCCTTCCTCCTTGCTTCAATCTTTCAACTACCAGCACAGCCCCTTGCTGTAAGCCGTTGTTGCACCCTCCCTGTCGCCATTGCAACCTCCTCTACCAAGAGCTCCCCTTCCTCCCCTGCTTCTCCTCAGCTCCTCTACCAAGAGCTCTTCTTCCTCCCTTGCCACTGTACCCCTTGCAATTTTATACCGTAATAGTAAAAAAAAGAAAAAAAAGAAAGAAAAAACGTAAGTGAGAAAGAAAAGAAGACAAAGGGCATCATTGTCGCATTTTGCTCTCCTCACTTTCAGTTGCCCGACGAGATCCTTCTATCCGCTGCCGCTGCTCGGCAGCACCGACGTCTTCTTCCTCGGCATTCCACCCTAACTCTATCAGTTCTCCACTTTACTGTCTAACGATAACTTATGCTCCATTCTTTCTGTTGCACGTGCCCCGTGCCGGACCTCAACCATGCCTGCACCCTCCTTCTCAGCCAGGCTTACATGGCTGCTGAAGTCAACCGTTGTCAGACCTTCACCGTGGTTGACAACATAGCAGTCTCCTTCCTTTAGGTTCATTGGCATCTGTTCAAGATCTACGTCCTTCATAATAGCTTGATCTTACGGGAGTATGATAGTCCAATGATAGTCTGATCTAATCGGATTTTCAAACTTGGCTCCAATAGAATCGTCTGCTTTTTTTTAACCAGACTGATATCGTCGTCAAAGTCAATCGCCATCAAATCTTCACCGTGATTGATAATACAACTGCTTACTTCTCAACTAGGTTGACATCGCCGTCGAAGTCAACCATCGTTAGATCTTCCGCGATTGACAACACAACGGCTTCCTTCATTCATATTTATTATCATTAGTTCAAGATCGACGTACTTAGTTCTAATATACCTGACACATATTTTTTATTAATCTCCACTGAGGTCAATATATTCTGTACTCAAAATATAAACAAACATCAAGAATCAAATCAGGAAGAGATAACATTAGATCTTCATGCACATAAATGTTACATTCACGAACCTTCTTATCTTGTTGGATGTTTGACATGGAAGGATTCCTATTTCAATGATTAAGTTTACCATTGTAAAATTTAATTGGAGCCCCCACCCCACCCTTAGGAATAATCAATCAATGACTTAACATTAAAGGATTTATAAGATTGAATAGCATTAGAGGATACAATTACGGGTGACAAAAATTAAAAACCACGACATTGAATAACAAAAGAAAGAGGAAAATATCTTGAGGGCTTGCTCGACATGGTCTCTTGGCACGTGGGAGTTGATACTTTCTCTTCCTCCTGTGGCCTCGCAAGAGTGAACTTCTTTTACCTTTGGGTTGTTGCTTATTTCCGTTGGCCATGTTTGATGAGTTGCTACGACACATTAAAGCGTTACATAATTATTTATATAGCCGAAGCTATGATTTGGATGCTACGAGTAATCAAAAGCAATCTTATCCACTCACTAATAACTGCAGGTCACAACCACTGTTTCTTCTCTTACAACTTGTACCTTCAAACTTCTGTAATAGTCATGAATTAGATGTTGATTAGGTGCTGATAGTATAGAAAATACTTCAGACCGAGTGGATTAAATATAATACCCTCAAAATCAAATGAGCATTTAATTCTAAATCATCAAAATTGAATGATAGATGTTGGAAACATGCAATTACCAACTATACTGTGGAAAATCATTACAATCAGTCTTTAAATATTTTTTTTTATAAAAAAGATAAGGATAATAATGTTCAAAATATATGTCCCTCGAAGAACTATAAGGTAAAGGCAAATGTCTAGAATTAATAAGTCTTAATCTTTTTCGTCAACAAGGGCATCTTCATTGTCATCATTATCACTAACATCATCATTATCAATCATATTATATTTCAATTACTCGCTCATATCAATAGTCGACCCTTCAAGATAGTTTATTTTTCAATCAAATCACTGATATGATTTCTATCTTTTAATATTTTAGGCATGGCCATTGTTATTCGAATGCTGCCTTTGTTGAATTGGCTAACTGTCTTATGTTTTATAGATTTCTTTTTTATATTAAAATTTATACACATTATAAAAATCTCGAGGCTCAATCTTTGTAAGTGGAATCATTAATATTTTTAAGACATGTTCTACATGACTTGCAAGAACCAAAGAATCAATTCTTCCCCCTCCTCTTAAATTGTGAGAAAAATTTATAATGATAAAAATCATCATAATTAAAATAATTCTTCTTCCTAGAGAATCAACATCATATCAATTACACTAAAACAACATAGATAGAAGGAGGAGGAGGAGAAAGGAAAAGAGACGAAAAAGATAACCTAGGGAGAGAAGACAGAGAGACAAAGGGTGAAGAAGAGAAGCGGATGGTAGGAGGAAGCAAACCAGATATGATGGAACTAATTCAAGATAAATTTAATTTGGAACGATTCATAAGCCACCAATTCATGAGTTTTTAATTATTTATATTAAAAAAACACATCCAAATAGGGGAGCACCCGAAGTAGAAACGAATACTGGGTCAACAGTGAAAGTTTTTCCCAAAAAAATTTCTATTATCATATGAATTTTAAATCGGACCTAATTCTTTGAACAATCAAAGCCCTTCTAATGTGCCATAGAAGAAGGTGGCGATCTCCCCCACTGTCTGGGCCCCATGAAGGGCTCCAGTCAATCGTGTTCAAGTTCATCCAATCAACAACAAAAAGTATAGCAATGAAATAACATAAATTACGCGCACACCTGGCCATCAATTTTGATGGCTCCCGTATCCTTAAGATTCGTGCAAGATGATTTTGACATTGTTGACCATGCTTGATGTTTTACAGTATAAAAACTAAGATTACAAGATAATAATATTTTATTTATAATAATTTTGAATCATAAAAGGATTCCGAATGGTTGGACTTTAGATTTAGCAGACAAGAGCCCAACGCGAAAACAAGAAGCTCGAGCTAAACTTGGGTCTACCTCTGTATTCGCTATTCATGTAGCTCTTGCTGTAGTGCTCCAAGTAATCCACCCAACAATACAGGCACCCAAATCTGCTGCTCTATCCGTTTTCTCTCGTCGTCGTCGCCATGGCCGTCGCCGCCTTCTCTCCTTCATTCTTCTGTTCCCTCTCCTCCATCACAGACTCTGAAGGCAAGAATGATAATGTGATCTCGACTTTAAACCGCTTCCTCCCCTTCCGCAACCCTGGCGCCTTCCTCCTCCTTCGCCATTGCCGAGGGACCCGGATCTCCTGCTCATCCACCGCTTCCGACCCCACCAGTGTCCACCATCACCAGCAACTGAAGAGCCGGAGGCCGCCGGAAGAGAACATCCGCGAGGAGGCGTGCCGGCGCGACGAGGCGAGCGCGTCGCACGGCTTCTCGGCGTGCTACGTGCCCTTTGATGTTCCCGCCGACACTGCGGAGACCTACTCGCTTGATGATGTGGTGTACCGGAGTCGCTCCGGCGGTCTCCTTGACGTACGCCACGATCTTTCTGCCCTGAAGCGCTTCCCCGGCTCCTACTGGCGCGCTCTGTTCGACTCCCGTGTCGGCCGCACCACCTGGCCCTACGGTTCCGGCGTCTGGTCCAAGAAGGAGTTTGTCCTCCCGGAGATCGACCCCGACCACATTGTGTCTCTCTTTGAGGGCAACTCCAATCTCTTCTGGGCCGAGCGCCTCGGTCGCGACCACCTCGGTGGCATGCCCGACCTCTGGGTCAAACACTGCGGCATCTCGCACACCGGCTCCTTCAAGGACCTCGGCATGACCGTCCTCGTCAGCCAGGTCAACCGCCTCCGCAGCGCCCCCTTCAACCGCCCCATCGCCGGCGTCGGGTGCGCCTCCACCGGCGACACCTCCGCCGCCCTCTCCGCCTACTGCGCTGCCGCCGGCATTCCCGCCATCGTCTTCCTTCCCACTGACCGCATCTCCCTCGCTCAGCTCGTCCAGCCCATTGCTAACGGCGCCACCGTGCTCTCCATCGACACTGACTTCGACGGTTGCATGCGCCTCATCCGCGAGGTTACCGCCGAACTCCCAATCTACCTGGCCAACTCCCTCAACTCCCTCCGCCTTGAGGGTCAGAAGACTGCCGCCATAGAAATCCTGCAGCAGTTCGACTGGGAGGTGCCCGACTGGGTCATCGTCCCTGGCGGCAACCTGGGCAACATCTACGCCTTCTACAAGGGCTTCGAGATGTGCCGCGAGCTTGAGCTGGTCGACCGCGTGCCACGCCTTGTCTGTGCACAAGCAGCCAATGCCAATCCCCTGTACCTTTACTACAAGTCTGGCTGGGCTGACTTCAAGCCCTTGGTGGCGGCAGACACGTTTGCCTCCGCCATCCAAATCGGCGACCCTGTCTCCATTGACCGTGCTGTATTTGCTCTTAAGGCCACTGGCGGCATCGTCGAGGAGGCAACCGAGGAGGAGCTCATGGATGCCATGTCTCTTGCTGACCGCACGGGCTTGTTTGCCTGCCCTCATACAGGGGTCGCTCTTGCTGCACTGTTTAAGCTAAGGGAGAGGGGGGTGATCAAGATGAATGACCGCACCATAGTAGTCAGCACCGCTCATGGGCTTAAATTCAGCCAATCAAAAGTGGCCTATCACTCAAAGGAGGTAGCCAACATGGCTTGCCAGTATGCGAACCCACCCGTAACTGTGACGGCTAATTTTGGTGCGGTGATGGATGTTCTGAAGAAGAAGCTGGATGGTAAGCTTAGCCTGTGATCAATGTAAGCCTATTTGCCCTCAAATCTCAGTTTGATTTGACTATGTTATGCTTCTGGTCATGTTTTTGAACGAGACAAAGTAATCCAAGGCATTTGATGCATTCAAATCTTCCTTTATTTCCTAGCTGGCAAGACAAGGAATTGGATTGTTGCACGTAGAAATCAGTGCATGCTGGCTACTTTGTTCTTGTGTTAGTAGGTCTTAATAACATCATCCCTTGCTTCAACTAGTGTTAAATTTGTTGTTCAAGTGGGAGATTTTAGAGCTGTCTCCTTTTTTTAAGTTGTTCTTCTAATGTGGATGATAAATTTTACCTGGATCAAGTACTTCTGTTCCTATTGTAAAAAATACACACCTAAATCTATTTGTGCTTACCAATAATAACTTTTGGGCTATTGTTGATAGCTGTTGGCCCAAAAACAGGACTTTGAAACAATTTAAAACTCAGCTCAAGACCAATAGAGTTTTCTAAATAGACATTATCATGGTTTCCTAAGTAGCTAAAACAAGTATTCCTAGCGCTTTTAGGATTATGCTAAAATTGCCTAAGAAGATTACAGAAATCAACTGAAACTCCTTACAAAAAAGGAAACAAATATTGGTTGGCCAACTTAAACTTAGTACCAACTTAAACTTAGCATGATCTGGCTAACTGCATTAGATTTCCATATTATATTGTCTTACTGGGTTATATTAATGTTGGGAAGTGACTTTTACATGTTTTGTGAAACTAGAGTGTAAATTGTCACAGTATGAATGACGTTTGACAATATTGTTTGTTATATGGGTACTGTATTCTAAATATGCTTATTGGATTGGTATCTTAAATTTTCAGTTCTCTCAGTTCAGAAGTCCCTGACCAACTTGGACTTGTAGTGGTTTTTGTTAGGTGGTTTACGTCTCAAATAGTGACCTATTATCAAATGAATTTAATGGTCTTTGGGAAGGTTTCAATTTTGTGGATTGGATGGGATTTATATGATTGATGAGTGACTCATGCTACACATTGCAATCTCTTTAGCACTCCTGAAATGTGGCTTGACTTTGTTGAATAGAGATTGATTCGGTCTCCTGCATTTATAGGGCTATATTTTAAAACTTATTTAAAATAGTTACAACAAAATATATGTATCTTTTTCTGTTGTGGGTCCAGGGTCATTGCTTTGGACACAGAAGGCTTTATGCCCATTTTGATCTCTTTAAATGCATGTATTTTGCTATTCAAGATCACTCCAAGCTGGGTCCTAAGCCTTTATTTAAACTTTGACTTAACTAACATCAAGTGTTTGTTGTAGGCTTAAGATTTGCCTAGACTTGCAGGTTCATTCTGTCATAGGAAATTCATGTACAGGAGACAGTAACAACTCTGCTAAACTCCTTTGAGCTTCTTTCGATCTGTTATGATGCCATTCTAATTGAATTTTTTGATTCAAGAATTTTTAATCAATTACCTACTAACCAAATAAAACTTTGGTCCCATCGTGGGGTTTGAGAAGAGTCAATGTATGCAGCCTTACCTCTATTGAGGAACAATGTATGCAGTTTTTCTTTTATCAGAGAACAATGTACGCAACCTTACCTAAGAAAGAAAGTAGCCTTGTCTCTATCGAGGAACTAATTACTGTAGTAAATAAATATCTTAATTTTACATATTATAATTATTTTTTATTTTTTGTTTCTTCATCTGTGTTTTTCTTTGCCTTTTCATCTGTACTTCTCTTGACTTGCCTCTTCACTGAATTCATCACATTATATGTCTGTTCATGACAAATAATTTGTATAATAATATTATAATACTAATAGTTAGGTATGAAGTTTTCTTTGTTCTTTTCATTTTTAATTTATTTCCAATATTTTTTTGGTTTTTAGTGACCTTCTGTAAAGTATATTTTATAAAGAGGGGCCACATATGTTTCATTTATGTGTCAGCATGTATATATTTAGGCATCCTGCATATGGCCTCATTTCGGGAAATTATTTTGGAGTACCTTAAACATCTGAAGCAATGTACTGTTGCTTTATCTAGACCTGTTTGGACAAAAAAGTAGTTGAGATAGACAGCTAGATAACTGTCAATAATAGGGCATTAAACATGTTTCTTAAACATCATGATTTAAATGCATGTTTAGCAAAACTGTGCAGCAACCACTCAAGAATACAATTTAGCACTGTATGTTTAAATGCAGCTGCTTACACCTTCAAACAAAAAATGTGCTTGTGACTGTGGCTGATTAGTACTGTCTCATCCTTGGTACAAATTATTTGTTGTCCTCTTAATGAAATTATGTTGTGGTGACTACATATTTCAGAAAATACCACCAATGACCAACCAAGCACTGATATTGAGGATTTCATCAAGACTGGAAGGAAGGATTTATATTTAATTGCCATCCTGTTAAGAACATGTTATCTATGCACATTTGCCACATTCATTCTCTAGGGTCAGTGATGTACATATAGCCTATGAATTTAGGGCCTGGTATATGAATCCCTTTGCCTATCTATGTTTTTGTCCTATAATATCATGTTGGTATTGGAGTAAACCTACATTATATTGTCATTAAAACAATTCATCCTATCAAATTGGTACCTGAGCTTCTAATTTATCAAAGATGTCCTATTGAGATTGGTCCAAAATTGATCATATGAACTCAAGATGAGTTCCCATGCATCGGAAACTTACGATGCAGGGACTTATTTAGTTTAATTTATTTTAAAAGTAAGTTTATATTTTAAGAGTTTTATTAATATAATAAGTTGTCACATGGAATCATCTTATGAATTCTTTTTTTAGCTACTAAGGTTGTTTAAGAATACAAAAGGAAGTTGAGCTGAAAACATATGTGAAAATATCTTTGTTTGAAGATACTTGGCCAAAATTCTTATTGACCCCTCGTATTATGCCTCAAAATCAAAGTCACCCCCCGTACTTTAAAACTCGTCTAAGTGACCCCCCGTACTATGATTTTACATCAAAGTCACTCCCTGTACTTTAAAACTCGTCTAAGTGACACCCTGTATTATGCCTCAAAATCAAAGTCATCCCGCGTACTTTAAAACTCGTCTAAGTAACCTCCTGTACTACGATTTCGCATCAAAGTGGCCCCCTCTATTAGAAATAAGGTTACGCCATTAGGTAAAATAATTTAGGAGATTATTTATCAACAAAATAATTTAAAACTTAAAAAAGCACATATTTTTACCTTTAATTTATTTGTCAACAAAATTATAGAAATCATATATCTCAAGCAAAGAAAAAACAGAAAGACAGCGGAAAGACAAACAAACTAATGCCAAAGAAAAAACAAGAAAGGTAGAAAGACAACAGAAAGACAAACAAACTTACGTCGACAGAGGTTGATGATGAAAGGCAGAGATCGTGGTTGCAAAAAAGAACGCCGATAGAGGATGGAGAAGAAAGAAAGAGAGGGGAAAATAGATTAGGGCTTTGAGACTATTTAGTTGTAATCCTCAAATAAAAATAATCTCCTAAATTATTTTACCTAACGATGTAACATTATTTCTAATAGAGGGGGCCACTTTGATGCGAAATCATAGTACGGAGGGTCACTTAGACGAGTTTTAAAGTATGGGGGGTAACTTTGATTTTGAGGCATAGTACAGTGGGTCATTTAGACGAGTTTTAAAGTACGGGGGATGACTTTGATTTTGAGGCCTAGTACGAGGGGTCACTTAGACGAGTTTTAAAGTACGGGGGGTGACTTTGATGTGAAATCGTAGTACGGGGGATCACTTAAATGAGTTTTAAAGTACGAGGGGTGATTTTGATTTTAAGGCATAGTAGGGGGGGTCAATAAGAATTTTGGCCAAGCTACTTTATAAGGATGGAAAAGAATTCCAATTGGAGATTTTGTTAATTTAAGAAGATTTACTTTATAACGATTGGAACAAATCTGAATTACAGTTTATGTTAATAAGGTTGATAATCCCTTGAAGCAAACATAGAACCAAAGATCATTTAGAAATGAAAGGTGAGATGATTGATTTGATTAGTGATTTAAAATTACAGTTTTTTTCTCATTTTTTCTGTTTATTAATATAATAAGTTGTTTTGCTTGAAAATTAGTTTTGAATTAAAATTAGTTTTCTGTTTTTATTTAAAATTAGTTTTGATTTACTCATTTTATGTTTTGATTTAAAATTAGTTTTTACAGATTTAAAATTACATACATGGAATTGATAAACGCCAT
The DNA here is from genome assembly GCA_029747655.1 of Ensete ventricosum. Lineage (NCBI taxonomy): Eukaryota > Viridiplantae > Streptophyta > Magnoliopsida > Zingiberales > Musaceae > Ensete > Ensete ventricosum. The sequence goes on from JAQQAF010000005.1 coordinate 19,651,231, forward strand.
TCTGAGTGTTGCAATCTCAACTGTTTTGAGCTATAAAACAATTTTAAGTTTTGTTAACGGAAGCATATGTCCAGTGGACTTGGACACATCATTCATTTATGCTACACTTAACGAGCGCCTCGTGTGACTGCTGATTTATTGCTGCTTTCTTCTTTTTGCTGTGTTGAGATCTAATTAATTCTTCGCAAAGTATGGCACTATATCTCATAAAAACAATAGGTTTCTGTGTATTTTTTTTGTCTAATTGATTGCATTCCATTGGACTCGGTAAGAGCAATTGGATCATTATATTGATGTTCAGCAGGTTTCAAAACATCAAGGTCGCTAGCAACTTGTCAATTCATTGAGAGTTCACTAACCAGGTTTGATATGGAGAGACTATATTCTCTTTCCATAAACAGTATTTGCTTTAAAATATTATTTGCTTTAAACACAATTTGCTGTTTGGTTTCATTCTCAGACAACTTTGCATCTGTTTATAATTGGACCTTTCTAAATCAGATGTCTGATCCAAGAAATTTGACATGCATTAGATATATAGAGGGATTGTCTCATTCCGAGTGTTGGCTTATTTAATCATATAGACATGTAGAGATTCAATTTGATTTTTTGACAATTGGTGCGGAATTCACTGATTAGATATGATTAACTTTCTTATTGAGGTTGAATCTGTTGAAATTATGTTCGGCTCTTGACTAGTTGGACCATCGGCTAGGTTGCTGGCTAGAAGCACCTCAAAAGAAAAGGCAGATGCAATGTTGAAGTCTCTGATCCTCCTAGTCCAATGTGGTGATTTCTGCTTAATAGTATGAAGTTTGGAAAACATCTTTCTTGTTTCCCTATTGTGTTTTTACGATGAAAGAATATAAATTTGCAGCAGAAAATTTTCTGGGAATTGGTTATGCTTTTGACTATGCAGAAGCATCTATGTCAATTCCTTTTGTGGTATTTTGATCCAGAACATAATGCTAAAACTTTTTAGCTGTAGGAAATTAGTGGAATCATCTTTCACCGTTAGGTTGTTCTATCTGCTATCTATTTTCTGCTTGCTGTTGTCCCATGTTTATCTTTTCTGCATGTTCTATCTGCTATCTATTTTCTGCTTGCTGTTGTCCCATGTTTATCTTTTCTGCATGTTCTATCTGCTAAGATTGTGATATTTTTGTTGCTTTCTCGAGTTGGATTTTTATGCAAGTCATCAACCTTGAACATCTAGAGACAAGTAGAGTTGTAGGACTCGATCAACACATGCAAAAACACATCTTAGTAAGCTGAGTTCACGACTCATTATTTTCTCTTTACCTGGTATATGAGATAACCCTACAGCAAAGTCAAAATCTTATGCTGGTCATCAGGAGCTGAGCAATGCTGCATTCAATTTTATTGGGTGCAATACAACTTTATATAGTTTTGCCATGTTGTTGCCATCTTTACTCATCAGGTCCACCAGGTGGCCTCAGGCAGAATAGGGAAACATAGCCCAGGAGTCCTAGATCCCTATCAAAATAGGGATCGTGATCTCTATCTAACCAAGGTTTTCATGGCCCATAGGCTTGAGTAACTCCTGTTTGACCTTGAATGTTGTCCACCAACACTAAATGAAACTTTAATGTTGTTTAGCTATTAAAAAGGAATTAGGAGCACGATAAAAGGAAGAGGACTTCAAGTGCTAGATAAATTTGACTATTGTAGTTAGGATTTGTGTATTGATAGTGTATAAACAGATGGAGGGTGAGCATTGGTATCATGATAAGGTTGTTTCATTGATATCTAGCCAGGTTCATGTTATAGAAAACAAACTCTCTGCTTGTAGGAATAAGACTGTATATTGATAGTGTATAAATAGATGGAGGGTGAGCATTGGTGTGATGATAGGGTTGTTTCATTGATATCCAGGTGACAGGTTCATGTTATAGAAAAGAAACTCTCTGCTTGTAGGAGTAAGACTGTATATTGATTGTGTATAAATTGATGGAGGGTGAGCATTGGTGTCATGATAGGGTTGTTTCATTGATATCTAGGTGACCAGGTTCATGTTATAGAAAAATAACTTTCTAATTGTAGGAGTAAGACATTGAACATTGACTGTCCTTTCACACATTATCGAGAGCAATTTCTCCTAGATGACAAGTAGATGATTGCAATTCCTTTTTTGATCACTTTGGTCACTTTATATCTATTATTTTAGGCAATTCAATTTTCTCTTTATTTTAGATCCATGTAAGGTCTTTCTACTCATTGACTTGGAGAAAACCTTATCTGGAGGATTAATTCTGGCACTTTTAGTTGCTCTTTCAGCAATTTTTACATGTTGATATGAGACCAACAAGAGATTCTTAACATCTGAAAAGAATGGATGGTTTTTTACTTCTTAAAATTTGCCTCTCCAATTATTGGATTTATTGGGTTATGGAACTAAGGTTGGGGTTGCCTTAGATGCTCCATTTTCTCAAGCTTTTGTTAATTGGCATATCCATGACGACCAAATATTGCAAAGCAGAAGTGACGGAGCAGTGTGAGAATTGCATGCTGCAGAACTTTGTACTGGAGCATTCAATGTCAAAAAAACTTCCAAGCAAAAAGGTCAATTCTATATACCGAAACCTCTTGGAATTTGTAATAGCCAATCTTATTTGTGTTAGAGAAATAAGCTCAACTTGATACCAATCCATTCTTGATATCACATTTTTCATGTTTTCTGATGGTATATACAGGAGTTTTGACCTTCATTGTTGGGTCATCTTCACTTGCTCTATGCATGTCTTGTCTGTCCTATTTTATATGGGATGGTAATGTCTGAAGAAAGTTAATTCAGTTGCTACATAATTCAAGTTCTTTTGGTAAAGGATGTCATACATGGAATTGATAAATACCATTCTGAGTGTTGCAATCTCAACTGTTTTCAGCTATAAAACAATTTAAAGTTTTGTTAACCGGAAGCATACGCCGGTGGACTTGTACACACCATTCGTTTATGCTACACTTGACGAGTGCCTCGAGTGACTACTGATTTATGATTTATTACTGCTTTCTTCTCTTTGCCGTGATGAGATCTAATTAATTCTTCAGAACCATATGGCACTATATCTCTTTGAAACATTATGTTTCTGTGTATTTCTTTCGTCCAATCGAAAGCGTTCCCTTGGACTCGGTAAGAGCAATTGGATCATTATATTGATGTTCAGCAGGTTTAAAAACATCAAGGTTGCTAGTAACTCGTCAATTCACTGAGAGTTCACTAAAACAGGTTTGATATGGAGAAACTATATTCTCTTTCCGTAAACAGTGTACAACACATTTTGCTGTTAGGTTATATTCTCAAACAACTTTTGCATCGGTTTACAATTGGACCTTTCTAAATCAGAGGTCTGATCCAAGAAATTTGACATGCATTAGATAAATAGGGATTGTATCATTCCGAGTGTTGGCTTATTTATTCATATAGACATGCAGCGATTCACTGTGATTTTAGAGCAGCATTAGATATGTAGAGGGATTGTATCATTCCCAGTGTTGGCTTATTTATTCATATAGACAGACATGCAGTGATTCAATGTGATTTTACAGCAGCATTAGATATATAGAGGGATTGTATCATTCCCAGTGTTGGCTTATTTATTCATATAGACAGACATGCAGCGATTCAATGTCATTTTAGAGCAGAGAAGGTAGCTGCAGTCGATAGAATTATAATGTCAAGCCAAGACAGGAATTCGAGGGTTGATATGCAATTAGAGCTCGAGTATATAAGCCGTCTCAACCTTCGCTTTATTCGAGTCTCAAATCAATCTTTCGCGTGGTTGGTGCCGACTTCCGTTCTGATTCCTTCTTGAACCATTTTCCACGAATGATCCCATGGCCACTGCCCCTCCTTGCTGCGCATCAGCCCTCTTCCTCTCCTCGTACCGCTCCTTCTGCGCCGCCCTCCCTTCCCCTCCACCCTCCCCTCCCCTCGCCTTCCGCCTCCTCTCCGATGGCTCCCAGCTCCCGCCAGTCCCCTCTGACTTCCCCCTCTCCAAGCTAATCCCCCGGACCCGTTTCGTCGTCGACGGCTTCCGCTCCGCCGGTGACTTCTCCGTCTCCTACTTGCTCACCCACTTCCACTCCGACCACTACGCGGGCCTCGGCAGCGCCTGGTGCAAAGGCCTTATCTTTTGCTCCGCCACCACCGCTCGCCTCCTCGTCGAGATCCTCAATGTGTCGCCTTTCTTCGTCGTCTCCCTATCCTTAGGCGAGTTCACGGAGATCGACGGATGGGAGGTGGCCGCCGTCGACGCCAATCACTGCCCCGGCGCCGTCCAGTTCCTTTTCAGGACCCGTGTCTGCCAAGGGCAGCGACCGGAGAGGTTTATCCACACAGGTGATTTCCGTTTCCATGAACAGATGAGATTGGATCCTGTTTTATGCGAGTTTGTTGGCGCGGATGCTGTTTTCCTTGACACAACGTATTGCAACCCCAAATTTGTCTTCCCCTCACAAGAGGAATCAGTGGAATACATTGTCAACACAGTCAAAAGATTTAAGGAACAAAATGAGGGATCAGGTGAATCGGTTCTCTTCTTGATCGCAACTTATGTCATCGGGAAAGAGAAGATTTTGCTTGAGATTTCTCGTCGGTGTGGTTGCCTACTGCAAGTGGATAGCAGGAAGATGCATATTTTGTCTGTTCTGGGTTTTGCTGGTTCAGGGGTTTTTACGGAGGATACGTCAGTCAGTGACATCCACGTGATTGGTTGGAATGTGTTAGGTGAGACTTGGCCTTACTTCAGGCCTAATTTTGTGAAGATGAAGGAGATCATGGCTGAGAGAGGATACACCAAGGCCGTGGGTTTCATTTCAACAGGGTGGATGAACGAGACAAAGAGGGATGGATTTGCAGTGAGGGTTAAAGAGTCACTCGAGATTCATCTAGTTCCATACAGTGAACATTCAAATTATAATGAATTAAGAGAATACGTGAGGTTCTTGAGGCCAAAACGGGTCATCCCAACTGTGGGAATGGATGTTGAAAAGCTCGACAGCAAGCATGCTTTAGCCATGAGGAAGCATTTTGCAGGGCTGGTTGATGAGACAGCAAACAAGCATGATTTTCTGATGGCTTTCCATCAGAAGTCAGAGGGTGCTGATACAAGTGCTGGGAATGACATGACAGGCAACATAAACCAGCAAGAGGATGTGGACATGATGGACAATGCAACTGCAATATCAATATGGTCAGGCCAGCAATCTGATTCACAGGATCTGCATATGGTGAATGATGAAGAAATGGAAGGAGTAGTTGAGGACGTTCAAGATTGCTTGCCATCTTGGGTGAGACAGGATCAAGTTCTAGATCTGCTGAAGAGGTCAAATGGGGATCTTGTTAGTGCAGTTTCAGAATTTTTTGAGCATGAAACAGAATTCTATAAGCAAGCAAATGCTAGTAACATTTCTATTGCTAGCTCTTGTAAAAACATTAACACTAACCTTGAGCAGTTGCTTCCTTTGAAGTCTGTCGGCGAAGCCCCTAAATCTGGTATGAAGAATTTCCTTGACCAAGTGAAACAGTCAACCAACCAAAATTTACGCCTGCTTACTCCATCTCTGGCCAAAAAAAGGGGTTTAGGTGGTGGAAACAAGATAAAAAAGAAAGCAAAAGGTTGCTCAAATTTAGAATCTAGTGGAGGCAAACAATCTACCATCACAAATTTTTTCAGAAGAGTTTCATCAGGTGCTTCATCCAGTGATACTTGTGCTGTTACTTCTAATCAGCAGATTACTATTGAAACTTATAAAGAAGAGTTGGATCAGTTTCTCCAGATCATAAATAATGGCATGCCAAGAAAATCTGCTGCCTTATTGCTGGAGAAGGTTATAGGAAATATTGATGTAGCAGTTGATATGTATTATAGTGGTTCCCCTAATATATTAGAGAATGAGGGGAATTTACTCTCGGAAGTTGTTGTCTCAGGTGTTCTTGTAGATAAGTGTACCAAAAAGGTAAGCAATTCTTCTGAAGACAAAATAAGCTTGCCAACATTGTATCTACAGGGAAGTTCAAGAGAAGACAAAACTCCAGCTAATGTATCATTACCTATTGAAAAATATTCTCCAATTGAGCATGGTTTGTATTGCATTTTCTTAATGAAGTCAGTTGGGAGCCATCTTTGTCTTGCATCTGGTGACATGCATAACTACATTACAAGTGTGGCGATTTTATTTCAGCATGCTGGAAAGCTGGAGAACCTGCTCCATACTTGCACCTGGCAGTGACTTTTGATTTAGTGGAACAAGAAAGAGGCAAGATAAAGAGCACATCTATGCTGAGCAATATGTTTAGAAGGTGCACTTGATATTTCCTCTCAGTCGGTCTTAGAATGAACCAGAGTTCAAGCATATGGTGGGCTACTAACTTATTTCTTGCAGCTTGCTTGCTTTGTCTCCTGGTGATGTGCTGCCTGCTTTATATCTGTGCACAAACAAGATTGCTGCTGACCATGAAAACATGGTGAGTTTTTATTCTAGGACCTAGTATTTTTTGGACTACTTGGACGAATGGTTTTCTTGTAAAAAAAAAATCCTCATTTTGTAATCTATATTTCCTGTAACTGTTCTAGAATGGCAAGCAATTTAGGCAGCTTTATGATTGATTCAGTCCAAAAGTTCTATTTAGGGCAGTTATAGAACTACAGAGAGATGGTGTGGTGCATTTTATGCTACAATGCATACGTTAGTTTCGGAGCGGGCTTCATGCTTAAACAAGTGGATATAAAGATGGAAGGTGTTTTCCTTGTTTATTCGTTGGAACAACCATACAAAAAGCAACATGATGTACTGATTACTAAAGATGCAAATTGTTTAACTAATTGTAGATAGAAGATAGAAATCTGTCTCCTGAATTTGTTGTGAAGATGTTGAAGGGCAACCAAAGCCATCCATATCAATAACTTGGTTGAATATCATGTACTGAAACATTGCCATCTCATAACGGTTCAAATTTTTTTCACCAATACGCGATGTTCTAAACCACTGTAAGCAAGCAATCAATCTAGAGGACTAGTTTAGACTTCAGATGTAGTGCATATGTGAGCAATTAATCAGTTTTTTTCTTAGTGATCTTAGTGGGCTCAGTTCACTTTTGATTTTTTAATTTTCTTTTGGGAATTTATTGTAGGTAATTGTGTGAAGCTCATTAGAAGGAAAAAATCTCTGTAGCTGATCTTAAATAGTTGAGACATTATACCCTGTTTATTATCATTGTTGTGCTGATTTGATTTATTTGATGATGTTAGAAAGTTCCAAGTTTCATGTTTTCAAGAACTGTAGGATTTTGGAGTTTAAGCTGATAAAAGTCTTCCTTTAAGTTAAACGAGCCCAACAAAGTTCCAATCATGATAGGTAAGTTTGGTGATGTCCATTTATGATTGGATTTTAGTATTAGATTAGAAAATTAGCTGTCATAGAAACTGCATATGCATCCTCCTCATTGCTGCTGCTTATGGAAGCCATAATCGTGAATTTGTTGAGGGGTGGGGGGATGGGTGGTAGCTGTTCCAATTATAAGCAACAAGGAAAGCAGTGGGCAGCGTAGTTTGAAGAGATTGAAGCTTGTACAATAATTTATGTTTGGGAATAATTTTCCTTTTTCTGGCTCATCATTAACGGATTGAACCTGATTGTTAGATTGCTGTTTCTGTCAAAAGAGGGTAAAAATAAATGACAGAAAAAAAAGAGAAAACTGGGAAATTCATGAAACAAAAAGGATCTAGCTAAAGAATGATGTAAAGTCAACAATACATGTGCAAATGAATTTATCCATAATATGATAATAAAATACTACTACAACAACAACAAAGCCATAAGTCATGATCATGAGGCCTAACGTAGTTTTATGTTGGTTGTCAATGACCTAATACAACCCTTTATCTTTTTCATTGAGGCTTGGGACCGGCACCGGCAGTGTTAATCTGGCAGCATGTCTCTGCCTCTGGACCATTACCTCTTAGTGGACCAGTATCTCTTAGGATTGTCTATCTTGACCAACTCCAGGGCCTTGGGTTAGTGTATTTCGCTGAAATTGCACATTTCAAGAGCCAGTCCAGAAATGACCAATTAATTTATCAAATTTTGATGGGCAGATCATTTTTTATGCTCATGAACATTGGGTTAAATTTGATTTTCTTTTAAACAAGCTTTGACTATATGACTTTAGAACACCTTATTGAGATATGATGCTTTAGTTCAAGGTTTGTTCATCTTGATTCCCTATTGGAAGGGCTTTGGCAAAGTAGTTAGTTGATGTCAAGTAGTCTTTCACAATAATCTGTCATTTCACTAAAAAAATTGTCGTGTATCAGGGAGACCCTTTTATGGTTTTAGGGATGTATCTATCGGTGATATCATGTGAACTCACATGAGAACCTTGATGGAATCTGAGCAAAATGCCTGTATTGGATGTTGCCTAGGGGAGTGTCTTAGTATTGTGTTCCATCAAAACCCAATCCAAACCAAACCTCCTTTCTTCTTCTCTCCCTTGGCCTCTTTTCTTCCGTCCCTCTTTCCTCTTCTTTCTCTCCTCTCTCCAATAGTGCTCAGCTGCCCTTACCTCCCTCTTCCTTCTTGCCCTTCCCTCCTTTCTCTTCTTTTCTCCTCTGCCTGTTGTCTTCCCCTCCTTGTTGTTTAAGTTATTATCTGTTATCCTTAATTCTATTTTTTATATATCCATTATGTGTGTGTTTTTCTTTGCTTGGATGAGTGCCTAGATTAATACCTTGCATCTTGACTATGTTATTCGAATTACACTTGCAATATTGGTTAAATGCCATTTAAGATTATTGGGTTGACAATGATCGATGCCTGGTTTGAGTTGATAATATTGGAATGAACAGGGTAGTGTCTTCTGTCAGCTTTAGAATCTTTGGACAGTGTTATCTTAATCTTCTCTCTAAGGAACTTGCTAAGCCGAATACTTTAACTTTCCAAAATTTTATCCAAATTTTGACAAGAATTGTTTTCCCTTCTTATATCAATTTAAAGCATTTGAATATGAAATAGTTTCAACTTTAATGTCATTGTTAAATATTATCTGTTTATTGACATTCATGACTTGTAAATTTCATATACTGTATTGTTTTGTTCTTGTTGCCACCTTTAGCAAGTAATGGAATATGAATTTATGAACCTAGGAACTGAATGTTGGTGGAAGTTTGGTTGTAACTGCACTGGAAGAGGCTTGTGGCATGAACAGGTCCAGAATCAAAGAAATGTACAACACATTAGGTGATCTTGGTAAGATCATTGCTATATATTGGTAATTATCAACTTATGATCTTTTACTGTATTGATTGATGGAATATTTTAAAGGTGATGTAGCACAAGAAATCCGGAAAACTCAGTCTTTACTTGCTGCTCCTCGTACACTTTCAATTCATCATTTGTTTTGTATGCTTCGGGAGATCAGGTATCAGTCTGGTGAATTCAATTTCATTTTGCTGATCTGGCCTTCGTAGCTCAGGAAAGTTTTTTGTTTTGTCGGTTATAATAATCTTTCCAATGAATAAATCTTTTGCCACTATTTATTTTTGATAACATCTGTATTTACTTGCATTTTGATGTGTGTCTTTCTGGAAATATTCTAGGTATTTCTTTGTCTATATTACTGGCCATTGCCAAGTCTTTCTGTGGTCAAAGTACAAGTGGGTTCTAGCTAAATATTTGCTTAGGATTCATAGCTAGGTCCCTGAAGGAAGGAGACAAAAGCATCCTCCTAGTATGCAAAAGTGTTTTAATCTGTAAGATTTAGTACATTTTGGTGATAACAATCATTATACGTTCACTTTTTTGGGTTACCTTTTCTGAATATGACTTCATATTAATACCACTCATTTGTGATCATCTATGGCAAAACTTAGCTATTTATCATTCTTTTGTTGGTAATCCAGCATGAAGGGAATGTCGCTTTCATTTATGGGTTGGTTGGTAATAAATGCAAATCAAATTCATCAGTGCTACTTGAATAGCCTAAGTATGACTTGGTGAAATATTCATGGCCCGGCTAGGATAAGTGAAAGTTTAAAATTATAGGTAGACCATGATTATCTGTTGTTTGACCTGAAAGCAATTTTTTAACAAATCCTGTTTAAACAGATCAATGATTAAGTTATAGAGGAACTTTTAGAATTCAAACCTGCGAATGCATGTCTTTTATCTTAATGCCCATGAGAATTTTGAAGTATCGAGAACATAACATGGAATTTAAGACAATCTAGAGTATAAGCTGACAAAACTTAAGAAATTTTGAAGACTAAGTTGTTTGTTCATATCCAAGTCTTGTAAAAATCACTGAAACTTCTAAAAGGTGGTTTCACTCATAACCATGAAAGACATTAATATTAGACTTAGTTACCATATGTTCTTTGCTTGAACATTTTTGTGTTATACAACATTCATATATAACCCAGTATTCAGATGTAGCATAAGTATGCTAAAGGATTTGATGCAGTCACAATAGAAGAGACTAAATAGATGTTTTTAGATTTATGAGATCAAGCCCTCGATGGACTTAAACCAAACAGGGACAAAAATACAATACGAACTATTTACTGTTTAAAAAACCATAACAGTAACTGTACATATGGTTTCATACTGCTTTATACTCCATTTTTTAAGTGGTACTGAATGTTATAAGTGGCTATACTAGATATTTTGGTAACATATCAGTTCAATCAAATATCAAAACTGGTATCATACCAGTATAGATTCTATTTACATTTAAATGAAGGTTTTGAATATTTGTCTCTAACAAATAGTACTCAATTGTTGAACTTGTATGGCTCAGTATGGTCTTTATGGTTTTGTATATAAATCCTTGCTTAAGTTATTTTTTGTTGGTTTTGCTTTTGAGGGCAAGGCTTGGCATCATGGTGAGGTTGCTCCTTTTCTTCTTGGATGATCAACATTTGAGTTAGAAGTAGCCTTTTTACATGTAGGTGTAGGCTATGTACATTGACTATTCAATATCCTGCACTTGCAGGAGCCTGGTATAGTAGGCTATTGAGTTGATATTCATGATTACTTCCACTGCAAAGATCACTAGTGCAATACTTGGATAAAAGAATGGCTTACCCATACTACCTAAATTTTCAAGGCCCTCCTTGGGTGGATTTGATAGGCTACTTACCTTGAAATTACTCAGGAACTTACCTTTTAAGACTGGTTAAATTGCCTATTTTGATCATATTTACTTGCTCCATGGCTCTTAATTTTTCACCAAGTACATCATCTTGTCACTTCACTTGTTAATAGTCATTTTTACCTTTTGTCCCTTGTCTCAAATTTAAGTTCATAGTGCAACTATTCAAGTTTGAAGTTGTGATCAGAAGTTTTGGTACTGAAAACTTTTGCCTCTTACATCTGAAGATTGAGAACTGTTGGGTCAAACTTTGTGGTCTATTGGTTTTCCATCTCTACTGGTTCACAAATTAAAATTATAAACTTCTTTTTTATTGCTTTTGTGATATTGTAATCCTTGGATGCATATTAACTTCATTTTTAATTTTGTATCCATATATATTTTAGGTTTACTTCCAAAACAGCAACTGAATAATTTCCATGTTTGTTCCTGCCTTGATTAGTATGATCACAGGTACTGGAAGTGCTGTCCGGAGGAAAAACCATATTGTAAATCTTATGCGTTCTTGTAGAGAAATGGAAATGAAATTTCTTGTCAGAACCTTGGTGAGATTGTTATCTTTGTTTTTCTAGTTTTATGTTTCGTAATATTTGTTTATCTAACTTGCATGTTCCCCAAGGTTTCAAGTTTCATATTCGAACCCATACTTTTTTGCACAGTTTTGGTGCATGCCTGTGTACTGGCATAGGTATGCCGGCTTACTGGTCAACATGTAATAAAGGGAAAGTGGGAAAGAAGAGAAGAGGAGAGAAGGAAAAAGACAGTAGGGCTGTTGACTGCCAACAGCTTTTGGCAGCTTTCAACAAATATCCAGATTAAAAAAAAATTAAAAACTAGTGTGGATTCCTGATCTGACTGATAAAATACTGGTCAGTAGGTACCAGTCTGATTGTTTTGATCCTTGGATTTTCTTACCAGCTTGAGATTAATCAATCAGGTTTAAAGGGAATGTCATAGAACTTAGATTGTATAATTTTTTTAAATATTTTTTAAAAAGCAACTTTTTATCATATAATGTACTAATGGCACATGGAAGTATTTAGATACAGAAGTTGTCATGTAGCTGCTGACTGGCCATTTGAAATCACCGTGTTAAATGATTATTATGGAACTTTTATTATTGTCGACTATGGAAAATTCTTATGGAAAATCAAGTTTTTCATATCTGTTTTCTTCTCTCTTGTATGTTTTCTCTTTTCTCCTTTTGTCCTTTCGTTTTACTTCTTTTGTGCTTCTATTTGCTTGTGCAGGTTCGTAATTTACGTATTGGAGCCATGATGAAGACCATTTTGCCAGCACTAGCACAAGCAGTGGTTCTGAACAGTCACTCCCCCTTACAATGTTTGGGAATTTCTGAGACGACTAGATTGCAGCTTCAGGTTTGATCTTTTGTGTCTTCAGAAGCCAAGCTTTAATTTATTTTCAAGCTTTTTGAATATATATGTTTTTTGTTCTAGCTTCACTGTTTTGTCATGAACTTAGCTGGTTTTGCCTAAGTCGTGTGGCACCATCGCGTGTCCATTCGCAAAGGTCAGCCTCCTCGAAACCTCTTATGGTCCCTTAGGACCTACAAAAGAGAAAACGGGTTAGAGAAAACATTTCCCACGGGATCCACAAGCAAGGATCGTCGTTTCGATCTATACCACCTGGTACGGGCGGTATGTACCGGTCCAACAGCTGATCGGTACGCGGATTGCCCACTACCGGGCGATACCGCCAAAATCTATCGTCGACGGTCGATTGAGGGAGAAAAAGAGAAGAAGAAGAAGAGGAGAAGAAAGAAGAAGAGGATACATACCTCCTTTCCCCGTGTCGTCCTTGATCGTGCGTCGTCGTCGCCCACGCATCGCGGGTCGCCTGCGCGCCATCCTCGCCGGCGGGTGATTCTTCTCCCGAGCGAGGAGAAAGATCGAGGCGACGTTGCCGAGTTTTTTCCTTTTATTTTAATATATTAATATTTAATATTATATTATAAAAATATTATAATATGTTTTAATTTATCAAGCGGTACATACTGTATATATCGTCCGATACCGTGTACCATATCGTACCGAGATAATATCGATACGTTGGTACGGACCAGTATGATAAACTTTGTCCACAAGCAACCACTTTAGCAAACACTTTATATAACTAGTGCAAATTACAACTATGGGCTTTACAAACTCTGCATGGTCACACATGAAGGATCAAGGTCTATTACAGATCGATGTCCTTACAAGTGTCCACTGACACAACTCTCATTTATAAGCCAAAATCGGCCACGAAAGCTAACTAAACTAGGGCTGCCAAGCTTACTGCTAGCCCGTTACTTGCTGTACAAAGTATGAACAAAACCCGAAGGACACGGACATACATAAGCATTATATTGAGCACCCTCTTTATATTTTTTATCCATGACATTCTCCCCCACTTATTCCTTCGACGTCCTCATCGAAGCCGCTACAGACGCTGCATCTCCTCGCCTTTTGCTGAATCTTCAATCTTTTGCTCTGGTTGCAACACGCCTCTTCACTCCCAGCTGCTCTCCGCCATTATTGTTAAGTAGTCGAAGTTTGATCCGCCATGCTGTTTCAACTCACTAATGACTGACTCTGATATAGGGTCGGTTGAGTTGCGTTGATCCTTGTTGATTCCTGCGGATCCTTCTGATAGCCAATATTTGAAACGTCTCATGCCGCTTAAATTGGGTAGATGCTTGTTGGAGATTTAACGAGCATCATCTCGCAGATTTTGAAGTTTTTGAGGTCCTTCCTTTACAAAATTCGTCCATCGATTCTTCTTCAACTTAGTTGTCGCTTCTAAGTAGATTCGTATGACTTCCGCTTTCGATTGACATTCTGTTGAAAAATGAAGCGAATAATCTACTCTCAGTAGCACCGATCATCATTGGTACAGATTTGACAACTATTGTCTTCCATTAGGTTTCTTCGAAGAGTCCTTGAACTTGTGTCGAGCTCCTCTGCAAGATAAATAAGAGAACTGGGGTACTCGATTTCGCCCATTCTCTTAAGAGTTAAGAAGACAAAGTTATTTGACTTCGCCCACCTCCTCGAGGTTGTACTTCATGCATCGAGCTGGTTACTAGCCTTCGCTCGCTCTTTGCTCACACTTCTGGAGCATCCGAAGTGTTTGCACTCTTTGCGTTGAGTTAGCTACTATGATTCGCCTTTTCTCTACCATCGAACTTCCAGAATGCAAGAAGTTTTGCCCGAAAAAAGCAAAATTTCACCCTAACTTGAAGCAAGTCTTTGATAGTTTTAGTCGCCTTTGGGATTGTACCTTCTTCTCCATCATCTTTGTCGCCTACTCCTCTGAGTAGAAAAGGTACAGCACCACGTACTGCCTACTTCGTTCCTTAGTTGAGGACTCCTGCATCAATCCGAAGTCCCCTACTTTCAGCTATCTTGATGAGAAGCCTGTTGACACCGGTCTTATGAAGTTCTCTAGCCTTTGCCCTTCAATCTTGTCCTGGTACTTGGAGTTTGCCTCTGTATTCTCCACCTTCTCGGCTCCTTTCACGACCAACACTCTCCGTCCATGAGAGCAAGGGATCAATGACTTCACGGAAGTCCCGCCTATACGGTACCATGGCGTTGCCAACCCATGGCCCTACTATCCGTTGCCTTGTATTTGCGTCCCTTTCTTCGCGATCGGTAGATCTGCCTCTGCGGCACTGTGGCGCTCCTCCGAGTCCTTTCTGATCGACGCTTTGCTTTTGGGTTAGCTGAGCTCCTCTGGACTCGTCGTCGCTTCTTCACCCCTTTCGACCACCTACTTCAACACCCCTGTGTTCTCTGAGCAGTTTCCATTGGTCGATGGAAAGACAGACTGCAACTCCCATACATGACCTTCGCCATCCTATTGCAGGGCTAATGCCGATTTTATTCTCCTTAGCTTCCTTAGTAGCAACATTCGCTTACTCGGCCTTGTCCTCTAACTTGCCGGGCTCCCTTAAGCGAATATAAGCACTAGAGTAGTCCCACTCTCCAGCCACTCTGATTATACCTCTATATGATCAAGACCCCCTATGGGACTCACTGGTACTTGCACTCTGAATTCTCTCTCGTTGGTACACAGCCTCCATATGCTGATGACCAAGGCTTTCATCCAATGCAAGATCGATGCGCAGACACGAAAGCCCCGCCCCTGCAGTACCATGACATTCACTCCTTGAATCCATAGTCCTTCTTGCCGTTGTGTTGTTCACCGAATTGGAGCTCCTAGTAGCTCCTGAGTATACCTCCGCATGATCAAGTCCCTCACGGGACATCTCCCGCGTGTGTTGTCTTGCCTCGAACTATTCCACCATGATCCGCTGCACCATGTCGCTTCCTGGTGACATCTCCAAATCATTCAGATTCTTATGTGATATACTCAAACTACGATCTCTCTATGTGGGGCCTCTGCCATCACATCGTAGGGCCTCTGCCACCTTCGATTGTATTTACTCCTTTGGCAATTCACCTTCACCCACCTATTCCCGGGTCACACCTAGACGAGGCATTGCTCTAGAATAGTCTGTCACCTAGTCGCTCTCGAAGTCCCTAAACTTCGCTAAAACTGGTGCACCATTGTCTGGATCCTGGTCCTCTATCCCCCACCAGTACAATATTCGCTGCGTATCTCTTTTTTTCATGACAACTCGAATGACAACACTGTAGCATATTCTTCAAGAGTATCTGCCTCTGCGTCCTTTTGCCCCATACTAAGGCTTGCTGATCCTAACTTCGCCTCCACAAGTTGAATCACCTTAGTTCCTCCGTTAGATGTATCTTTGAGAGAAGGTGCATGTGCCTCGAAGCTCCCTTCGTCTTTGGCACCTTGCAAAATGAGTTCGCCTTATCAGAATGAAGAACCCATGAAACGACATGATCCTACTCTTGTCTCTACAAGAGTTCATGTCCTTGGCCTCTGTCCAAGCAAAACTTCGTCGACTCCCTTCATGCAGCTTAGATACTTCACCAAGTTCCACCCAAGTTGCTCTGCTCAGCGATTTGCATTGAGTTGATGGTGGCCCTCACGCCCACCATCCACGGGTCAACCCTCTGTTAAGTTCGATTTCTACATCGACTCTAAGTGTGCCTTCGTATGATGTTACCATGGATTGCTCCCCCACTTGATCTCGCAATGCATCCACCAATGCATTACTTCATTCGAGATCATGTGACGACTCCTCACCGCTCGTTCAATCCGTTGAGCTTTGTGAAAGTATTGTCTTGAGGTACTCTTCCTTAACATGTGCGGTCCGCTGCACATGATTCTCCCTCTGGAGAACCAGGACCTATCCCTCCTAGATATTAGTCTTGTTGGAGCAACTTTACTCTTTGCATTTTCCCCTTTGGAAGTTTTTGGAGACTACCATCTCCTTGGACTACTCCGTCTTGTTGAACAACCTGTGCATTGTTCTGCCCCCGTAAATGCGCTTGCTAGATTGTGTCTCTTCGCCAATACAGCCCCCGTTACACCCTTCAAGGCCTAGCAACGTGCTGAACTTATTGCACACTTCAACCTTCTATAGACGTATCCTTTCTATGCCGAAGAGAAAGTTTCAATGCTCCATGGCGTCGAGTTCCGGTCGTCTTTGGAATGGCCACGAACACTCTGTCGTCCGCATACAAGCCCTTGCATTATTACTGAATTCTTCGAGTTAGCAATTCCCTTCACCTTTGTGAGCTTTACAACTCTTTCGGTCATTCTGCAATACATCCCACTTTGTATGGTCTCATCTTTTACCAAGCGCCCCACATGCCTTGAGCACTGTCAAGTTTGGTTGCCAACGTCGAGCCGTAGCTCGAACTCAGCCATCCTAACCTTTATGCGTTACGCATTCTTCCTAGCTTGCTTGTTATCGTGGTGCCTCTCGCGCAAAGGGTTGGTCATTCCTCTGAATGTCAATCATGGATGCTCGCTCTTCTGAACGACCCCTTTCCCTACATTTCAATGTCCGTTTCTCACAAACGGTCGTGCGTGTTGGCTGCCCTCCACGCAGCCTAACTAGGTCCCCCACGTTTGCATGGCAATTGTTTATGCGTATGCTTGTCCCGCTCTGATACCAAATGTCACGAACTTAGTTGGTTTTGCCTAAGTTGTGCGGGCACCATCGCGTGTCCATTCGTAAAGGTCAGCCTCCCCGAAACCTCCTATGGTCCCTTAAGACCTACAAAAGAGAAAACGGGTTAGAGAAAGCATTTCCTACGGGATCCACATGCAACCACTTTAGTAAACACTTTATATAGCCAGTGCAAATTACAACCATATACTTTATGAACTCTGAGCGGTCGCACACAAAGGATCAAGATCCAATACAGAACGATGTCCCCACAAGTGTCCACATGACATAACTCTCATTTATAAGCCAAAATCGGCCATAAAAGCTAATCAAACTAGGACTGCCAAGCTTACCGCTAGCCCGCTACTTGTTGTACAAAGTATGAACAAAACCCGAAGGACATGGACATACATGAGCATTACATTGAGCACCCTCTTTATATTTTTTGTCCGTGGCAGTTTGTTATAAAAATCTAGTATTGTAAAGTGTAAACTTTATATCATCTGCACCAAGGTTTGACTTACCGGTCCGTACCGATGTATTGAGTTCATCTCGGTACCGGTACGGTACTGGTATCGGGCAGTACGCACAATGCGTACCTCCCGGTATATTAAAATATAATATAAATATTTTTATAATATAATATTTTATAATATAATATTAAAATATTAGAATATAAAAAAAAGAGAAAAAGGGGCGACGTCGCCTCGATCTTCTCCCCCGCACGGGAGAAAAAGCGCTCGCGATCTGCGGGCGGCTACGGCGTGCGAGCGGTGACGGCGCACGGTCAAGGGCCGCGCGCGGGCGATAGGTATTCTTTTCTTCTCCTCTTTTCTTTTTTTTTCTTCTTTTTCCTCTTCTTCTTCTTCCCTTTTTCTCGCTCAATCGACCACCGATGGTCGATTTCTCCCTCAATCGACCGCTGACGGCCGAAATCGACCACTGACGATCAATTTTTGGTGGAACCGCTCGGTAGCGGGCGGTCCGCGTATCGGCAACCTGGCGGACCGGTATGTACCGCATGTACCGGGTGGTAAATATCGAAATTGCAAACCTTGATCTGCACAGACAAACACTACTATATTTTTGGATGTTTTTATGGAATATGAATTACTTCTTAATTAAGGATTAAAGCAAGGTTCGTCGTTTCACTCTGTACCGCCCGGTATGGGTGGTATATACCGGTCCGACAGGATACCGATACGCGGACCACCCTATACCGGGCGGTACATTATTATATTATATAAAATAATATAATATAAATATAAAAATATATTAAAAAATAAGAAAACAAAATATGAGGACGAGGCAACGTCTCGTCTTCCAACGCTAGGACGAGGTGTTGCCTCGTTCGTACGTCGGAAGACGAGGCGACGCCTCGTTCACCCGCTGGAAGAGGAGGTGTTGCCTCGTCTTCCCATGCTATGATGAGGCGGCGCCTCGTTCATGTTAGAACCCTTGCGGATTCTAAGCTTGGGGTGATCTCTATAGGGGATCGGCCTCCTTTGAACTCTATAGGGGTTCCTCCCTCCTTGGTTTCTGCACATAGGCTGAAAATAATTGATCTATTGATGATGAAAAGAGGGGAGAATGCAAGCTATTTATAGGACTTCTAAACTCTAACTCCTAATAGGACTCCTACTCCAACAAACTGCAACTTCTAATCAACTTCTACTCCAAGTAAACCAAGACTCCTCTTCCCCTTAACTCCTAACCCCTAACCAACTCCTAACCATGATATGGTTGGTGGCTATAGGGGTCTCCAACTCTTAATTTTATTCTTATTCCACCCTAGAGAGAGTTTAAGCTAAGTGGAAGTCTCCCCCTCTTGCCCTAGCCGGCCTCTCTTAAGAGGAGGAGGCGGCTAGGAGACTCTCATCCCATAAGGACTCCTCCCTAACCCTAGCCAACCACTTCTTTACTAGGGATGGTGGCTATATTATGGTTTATTACATTCATGACTCAATTTACTCTGACTCGTATCCAGCTCCGACTCATAATCAGACTCCAGTTCAGTCGAATCCTAACCCTACTAGGATTTGGGCTGATTTATTACAATAGACTTAAATCTTCTTCTAGCCGACCTAATGTCAGGTCTAGGTTGGCTAACAAGGCTCAATCTAAAGACTCGACTCAATCCAAGGATTGACATACCGGTCTGTACCGGTGTGTCAATATTTTATCGGTACCGGTACAGTACCGATACCAGGCGGTACGCACAGTGCGTATCGCCCGGTATATTAAATATAATATAATATTTTATAATAAAATATTATATTAAAATATATTAAAAAAATAAAAAGGGGCGACGTTGCCTCGAACTCTCTCCCGCGTGGGGAGAAAAAAACCCGCGGGCGGCGACGGCTCGTGGGCGACCCCCGAGCGGAGTCGTCGCTAGGGCGGCGCTAGGTGCTTCTCCTCTTCTTCTTCTTCTTTTCCTCTTCTTCTTCTTTCCTTTTTCTTCCTCAATCAACCGTTGATGGTCGATTTCTCCTTAAATCGACCGCAGACGGCGGAAATCGACCGTCGACAGCCGAAATCGACCGCCAACGGTCGATCTTAGTGGTACCGCCCGATAGCGGCCGGTCCGCGTACCGGTCAGCTGCCGGACCGGTGTGTACTGGGCGGTACGGATCTTATCGCTCGGTAAGAAAAACCTTGACTCAATCGACTAGAACCCAACTTAGCTGGGGTCCTAACATTCACCCACTGAAAGATGAGGCGTCGCCTCGTCTTCCTACGCTGGGACGAGTTGTTGGCTCGTTCTTTTGCTGGAAGGCGAGGCGGGGACGAGGCGGCGCCTTGTCTTCCTTCGCTGTGACGAGGCGGCGCCTCGTTCTCCCGCTGGAAGATGAGGCGTCGCCTCGTCTTCCTTCGTTGGGACGAGGCGCTGCCTCATTTTTTTAATATATATTATATAATATAATATTATATTATAAAAATTATTAAATTATATTATAATGTATTGGACGGTATGCACTGTGCGTACCATCTGGTATCGGGTATCGTACCATACCGAGAAAATCTCGATACGTTGGTACGGACCAATACGGTGAACCTTGGATTAAAGCACAATATTAGCACTGTCTTCTCTATACTTTAGGTGGGAATTTGCAGTTGTTAGTTCAAAATAATAATGAATCAAAGATCCGATAAAATATAATTAAATTTGAGTCAATATTGTCTGAATTGGATGCTGACACTATTGACTTTTGCTAGCAGGTTTATGATTTCCCATTTCTAAGTTCTCTGCTGTGAAGCCCTAATGTGAATTATTTATTGATCACAATATCTTCCGCTAGAGTTTGGCTGATGTCCCAAATATAGTCTTGAAACTTCCTTGGGTTTTCCATGTGGAAAGCCTACCATCATAACATGTGTGAAATCATATGGGCTTTATTTTCAAGAATTATTGAGAAGCTGCCTTTGGGAGTGGTTAGTGACTTATGTACCATCTCATTCCATGGCCTACCTTTTTTGCGGGTTATTAATCTCTCCCACTTAAATGGTGACTTGTCAGGGTCCACATACAATCCAGAATCTCATCCTACAGGACATTTGGGGCACATGGGGTTCAATTTGAACACTTATATTTGCATGTAAGCTTGAATATCATATTTTCACAACCATGTTGGTCTCCTTGTGTGCTCTGCCACTATAAAGAAGGTTCTTTTTGTAGCCCACATTCAATGTCGAACCATTGGAGATATTATATAATATTGGACATGTGCCATGTGAAAGACACATGCTTGTTATGTGCCCGTCTCGAGACACTGTGATTTGTGTATGTGCATGTCTTCTAGAGATTCTCACACAGTATGACTACATTACTGGCATATTTTTCTGAGCAAACACCATTGGTTGTATATGCATCTTATTATATATTCCTTGATTATTTTTATGATTTCAAATTGGTCATGAATGTGGCTAAGAAATATTTGTGTCCACAGCTGGCTTATGATGCTTAAAATAGCTAATGGTTAAAATGTGATATATGCCTAATTTAATGCAGATTTAACGTATCTTTGATTGATTTACTATGTGTTAAATCTGGATCTGATACTGGTTTCTGTGATCTACCGGGCCTATATGGTACTAGTATACCAAACTATTACCTCCTGACATCATTGAATAAAATAATTCAAAAGTGAATGATATGTATTGGTATCAAACTATTTGTTTCTATACCAGTGCTTGGTTGAACTAGTGAATACTGGTCCATATTGATCGATATGGTCGAAATTTGAAACCTTGGATTTCGCATGCGCTGTTAGCCAAAAATCATTATAACTAAATTTTTGGTATCATTTAATTGTCACTTTTGCTAGTTGTCTTTGTTACTAACATGCACATGTTTCTTCATTTTGCTTAAAACAAATTTAATGGCCTAGTGGAACTGCTTTGCTGTTAAACACATTGCTGCACAGGTCGGCATGTGTTGTCCTATCAGTATGCTTGTGTTGAGTCATGTGAATGATGTTGACATTCCCAGGCTAATTTCCGAACTATTCCACATTGCCAAAATGGTAATGGTATGGCCCTACACGAAATAACAATTCGTGTGAGTTGTTACTATGATATGGTAAGCCTTTTGTATAATGGGATTTTCAACATGATGGTCTTTTTTTTTTCAGGGTATTTCTACAGCAGTTGCTGAGGCATACAATGTGCTTCCAAATTTGGTAATTTCTTTGACTATTAATAATTGTTTTTTGTTGGTAAATTTTCCTCATTTCAGCAACATATATATTGCATGTTATAGAATGGCATTGGTTTAAGTAGCTTTACTTGGTAGTAGCATGGGTTCCAGCTAGTAGGTAGATTACGACTGTTATCTCAAATTATGCTCAATTACTGGTAACCACAGTGCAGGAGCAACAGTTTAGATGATTTTTTTATAAAATAAGAAAACAAGAAACAGATGTCCTTAGATAAACTATATGTTGGATTTGACTTTGTTGCATATTCACATGATATAAAAGACAGTAAAAGTCAAGGTCTGTTGTTCCGTTACATACCACCCAATACCGCTGTTTTAGCCTGGGACAATCGGTAATGGAATCGAAAGTTTGACCGTTAGCGACCTTGTAATGGTTGAAATTAATCGTTACAGGATTGATAACACTCAAAATTGACCGTTATAGGGTCGGTAATGGTCGATTTTGACTATTACAGGGTCGATAACGATCGAAATTTCGACCGTTACCGGCTGTACCAAGCGAATCGGCTGTTACAAGATCGGTAATGGTCGAAATCAACTATTACGACCTCTACCAGTTGAAATTTTGACTGTTACAGGTCGGTAACGGTCAATTTTGATCTTTACCGACTTTGTAACGGTCGATTTCACCCGTTACCTACTCTATAACGGATAAATACCGTTATGGAGGCATCAATTGTTAATTTAGGCATACCGGTCTGTATGCCCATACTGTATTGTACCGAGTTGAGCTCGGTATGCTGGTACGGTACGATATGGCGAACTTTGGTAAAAGTAAATGATATTCCACCATAGAAACAAAACCTTCGATTTCATATCCAAGAAGCAAAATTTTCAAGTGGGTGACCATTTGGTTAGAACCATGAACTGATCTGCCACTACAAAAATAAGGTCTTATAGTTGCCTCTGTCTACAAAGGTGTTTTTCTTTTGGAGGAAGTTGGTCAGTGTTATTTTTTTCATGGAACTAGTCATGCATTTCCTTTATTGTTTTGTAGGATTTGTTTATTTCCTGTTTACTACTTTTCAAATATGGAGTCTTCCATGAAACTTGGAGGCCGCTTATGTTGTGGTTTTTTGAATATGCTCCTGTTGGTCTTTGGAGCATCCTGCAGTTTTTGTATCAATGAACCATGTTTTTGTCTGAGTCATTGAAATATTCCAAAGCCATCTTACTTTGGCTTGGATAGTCTGTTTTTTGTCTAAATTGGCTGAAACCGGGTAGGCTGCCTATCACTCCCTATAACCCAAATTGACGATCAGAAAAGGAATGTAATGATTTCATTACATTCTGTGATGCCCCTGGGCATTTGTCCTCTTTGCACTTTTGGATTGATAGAGGCACAGAACCAAAAAAATATGGTGCAAGTACTCTCAACCAGCTGAAATTGGGAAAAATTTTGTTGTATGTAAAATTTATTTAAGGCATTTATTACAAGCTTACAAATGTTAGATCCTAGCTTGTGTGTCAACATTTCACCTTTTCTGTCGGTCAAACAGGATTTGCTTATTCCTTCTCTTTTGAGCAAAGGCATAGATTTTTCTGCAGCTTCACTGGAAATGACACCTGGCACACCTATTCCACCTATGCTTGCCAGGTAAATCCATTACTTTGTCCTTCTCATATTTATTTTCTCTACATTTGCCTAAATGGTTTTCTTTAATATTTGGCAGAATTACCAATGGTGCTATGCAAGTGCTGAAATTGTTTGAGGGTAGAGCTTTCACCTGTGAATATAAGTATGTTGTCATGTGATAAACCTGTTCTCGTCTTTCTTAAGTAATTTAACATTTCAATCATAAAATTTGTGGCACAAGACATTGGATGACTGATAGTACAGTGATAATAAAAATGAAGCCTTTCCTAGCACATTTCAAATGCTAAAGTTAGGTGGAGAGGCTTCAAATTTAGAACACTTGTTTACTTGCAAATCACATCTTTGATATGTGTAAAGAGATGGAAGAATTGGGAAGTTACTGTAAGTGATATTATGAAGTTGTCTGAACCATGGACCACCTTACCATGCTGACTGGTGGTTTCGATCCATGGGTGGACCTGTACTGGCATTTCATACCATTTCGGACATCACGTCAAACAGTAGGACTCTGAACTAGTGTAATGACCTAGGGTGGCAATTCTTAACATGAACCTATTTAAACCTGCTAAAGTAAGTTGGGCTATGTTCTTAATATCAGTGAAGTTCAACTTTTTGTAGTTGGTCTCTTATTCAAATTCAACTAAAAACCTCGTTCTTCCACCATCAATGCCAGCTAACCATTAATCTGGCAACAGATGCTCTTCGTCTTGCTCTTATTTTATGTAGATTGACTTGTCTTGAACTTGTTTCCTGGTATATTGAATGGGTTTGTGGAACCTGAGGGCTTCCCCACTTTTCCTGTCTTCCTGTCTATTACTTTGAATTTGTTTGTCTCAAGATTTAAAATGGAGCTTCTCCAGTATGGTTCATATCTTTCGAGTGTACACATCTCTATATGTTTATGAGGCATGTATGGTGCAGCTCTGTATGGCATAATCTAGCTTGTCATCATTTTCAACATGGGTATAGCAATAGCTTAATCATTGATAGGTCAAGATGCCCATGAGGCTGGCTGTACAAACCATTATCCTTTTTAACTTGAATATGATACACAAATATTTTTCCCAAAACCATGTAAATCCTTGGTGGTAATGTTAGTCATCAAACATTTGGATCTTATTTGATATGTCAGGTATTGTAGGTTTACTGTTGGTAGAAAATTTGAACTATAGAAACCAAGGTTTTCCATACCAATCTGTACCGCCCGTATCGGTCGGTATGTACTGGTCTGCCAGGTTATCGGTACGCAGACCGCTCGCTATCGGGCGGTACCGCCAAAATCGACCGTCGACGGTCGATTGAGGGAGAAATCGACAGTCGACGGTCGATTAAGGGAGAAAAAGGGAAGAAGAAGAAGAGGAAAAGAAGAAAGAAGAAAGAAGAAAGAAGAGGAGAAAGAAGAAAGAATACTTCGCACCGTCGCGGCTCGCGGGTCACCCACGAGCTGTCGCCACCCTCGCTCGCAATTTTTCTCCTGCGCGGGGAGAAAGATCGAGGCAATGTCGCCCCCCCCCCCCCCCCCCCCCCCCCCCTTTTTTTTAATATATTTAATATTTAATATTATATTATATATTATAATATACCGGGCAGTATGCACTGTGCATACCGCCCGATACTGATAATATGTCGGTACATCGGTATGGACCGATAAGTAAGTTCCAAAGTAATACGAGGGACCAATTGGGTTGCAACTTATCGTAACTCATAAGTACCTTTGCTTATGGACAATGAAGCATAAGAACATGATGCGTTGATTTCTCTGTGTGAGTTGGATATAAAGTGTATAATTGGCAACTAAAGGTGCCTTGTATCACGAATTCAGTGTTAGCTGCATGGCAATAGAGAGGCATATTACCCTAGACTCAATTGATCACAGAATTTTGAGGATGGATATAGATTAGTCCTTGCACATGATGAGACCTTTTCATGTTCCCTACTTGATTTTTTTGAGCTACATCACTGCATATCCCAAAGTCTGTCTTCGTTTATTTGTTAAGGTTCATCTAAGGTTCGTTGTACTGGAACATGTTGCTCGATATGGACAGTATGTACCGATTCGATAGGAGACCGGTATGGGTTGTACATCGGTATGCCTCCATGTATCGTGTGTCGATATGCTCGGTATGGCTCGGTACATCTCGGTACATACCGTACTGACAACTGATCGGTACATTGGTACGAACCGGTAAGACGAACTATATTTTATCATACTAATTCTTAATCATTTTAGATAAGTTGTATGTTTATTCATACAAAAGATTCGCAAGGTCAAGAGGTGCTTGGGCACTCGCCTGACAGTCTGGGAGACTGTGTCTGGGCGGTTCAGTCGCCTGACTAGGCGGTTCAACCGCCTGACACACCTTCAAAGACTGTGTCATCTTGGAGATTGTGTCTTCGAAGACTGTGTCTTATCTAACCTTGGGTTACTGAAATGATTTTTATAATGAGTCCAAATTAGCCCTAATTAAGGCCTAATGGCCTCTTAATTGAGTTAGTAAAACTAACTCTCATTACGATGCTAACTATGACACTCAACGTACAATGTTCGTTGTCCGATCGTCTCTTCGGCGAACTTTCGGCATCTTTCCAATGAACCCCCGGCGAGCTCCCGATTTCCTTCGGCGAACTCCCAACGAACTTCCAACATTCTTCCGGCGAACACTTGGCGAGCTCCCGACAACCTGTCGGCGAACTCCCAACGAACTTCTCGGCAAACTTATGGTGAGTTCTCGGCGAGCTCCCGACAACATTGTCCGAACCTCGGTCGAACTTTGGCGAACTCTCGGCGAGCTCCCATTGCGTCGTCCGAACCTCAGCCCGATGCTCGAACATGACTCCGGCCCAACATCTAATTATACTGCCCTTTCTGTCGCAGTTAATCCTGCATCATTTTCTTTAGCACACAAGTTAGATCATAAAACCCATCAATTGATTTCATTATCAAAATCTGAGATTCAACAATCTCCCCTTTTTGATAATGATAACCAATTGATGACAGAGTTAGCCTTAAGTCCCTCTATGTATATGCCATCGGATAAATACAACAAACTTGAATTCAAAAAAACCCATCACTTTTGAATTCAAGTATAGTATTTTCATAATTTAACCATTCATGATACCATACATAATAAAATTTTCAAAGCATTTTTTTTCTTGGTATCACATGAAAATTTCGATCATTATATTCACAATATAATCATGTCATCAATTATGATATAGCATTTATTTCAACTATTTCAAAGATCTAAAAAAATCTCTCTTATATCATCAATTATGTCATTTCTCCCCCTTTGTCATCAACAAAAATGAGAAATGCTATCTATCATTTGAACATTTATCAGTTTTGAATATTTATCATACCATTTTGTCATCAATATACTATCTCTCCCCCTTTTGTCACCAAAAAGGAGAAATGTTCAACATACCTTTTCTAAACAATTGTTCAAAACAAATGTTCATTTTATGATAAAATTTCAAACACAACATTTATCATATGTCATCAATCATGTCATTTCTCTTTTTTATAAAAAAAAGAGAAATATTCATCACACATTTGAATATTAAGTGTTCAATACATATATCAACACATTTATCATAAATATTCATTACACAAAGAAAGAAACCTAGTCCATTTCTCCCCCTTAGTAAAAAAAAAAAGAGTTTAATCTATTTCGTATCAAATTGCTTTCTTCCCCTTTGTAAGTAAAATAGAAGAAGAAGAAGGGGAGGGGGTGTCAAATATCCAAAACCAAGTATCCCAAAACAAAATAAATTATTAAGAGGGGGGATACATATTTATGAATCCAAGAATCAAAATAGTGAAAGAGAGCTCAAAAGTCGAGGAAAGTCCAAGAAAATTATAAGAGCTACTCATGTATTCAGAATTATCTCATGTAAATTTCAAGCAAAAGCTCAAGAAATCTGAAAAATATCAAATCATGCATTTGGATAGTTTAACATTCCCAACTCTCTTCTAAGAAAGTCAAATTGGTCTTCATTTAATGGCTTGATGAAGATATCAGCCAATTGATGCTTAGTATCAATAAATTCCAAAGATATCTCATGATTATTTACATGATCTCTAATAAAGTGATGCCTAATGTCAATATGTTTAGTTCTTGAGTGTTGAATGAGATTTTTAGTTAAACATATTGCACTAGTGTTATCGCATTTGATAGGAATATTTTTCAAGTGAATTCCATAATCTTCTAAAGTGTTTTTCATCTAAATGACTTGTGCACAACATGCACCAACATGCACCAACATGCACCAATAACTTAAAATTCTTAAAAGAGGCAAAGGCAAGGAGCATCATTATGACTTCAAGTCTAGCCACAGGAGCAAAGGTCTCTTCATAATCGATCCCTTCTTCTTGGTTAAAACCCTTGGCCACTAATCTAGTCTTGTTTCTAATCACGATACCATTTTCATCTTGCTTGTTTCTAAAGACTCATTTAATACCAATCACTAAACATTCACTAGGTCTAGGAACAAGCTCCCACACCTCATTTCTCTCAAATTGGTTTAATTCTTCATGCATTGAATAACCCAAGAATCATCTTTTAGGGCTCCCTCAATGCATTTTGGTTCAATTTGAGATAAAAATGCGGCGTTAGCACAAAAATTCTTAAGTGATGAACGAGTTTGAACACCTTTTGATATATCTCCTATTACTAACTCCTTAGGATGAGCATCTACATACTTTCATTTCTTAGGTAAGGATTCCTTGGAAGTAGATGCATCCAAGTTGTTTTCGAGAGGAGATTTATCATTCAAATTTAAAGTATCAAAATCAAAATCATCATCAAAATCAATTTTCTTTAATTTGGGAACCTCATTAAAAACAATATGGATGGATTCCTCAATTACTAGAGTTCTTTTATTAAAAACACGATAAGCTTTTGAAATTGAGGAATAACCAAGAAATATGCCTTCATCGGATTTTGCATCGAACTTTCCTAAGACATCTTTTTCATTCAAAATAAAGCATTTACAACTAAATACTTTGAAATACGAAATATTTGGTTTTTTGTTATTTCACAATTCATAAGGAGTTTTGGAGAGTAATGATCTTACGAGAACCCTATTCATGACATAGCATGCTGTGTTAACGGCTTCGGCCCAAAAATATTTGGGTAGGCTATGTTCGTTTAACATGGTTCTAGCCATTTCTTGTAAGCTCATATTTTTTCTTTCCACTACTCCATTTTGTTGTGGATTACTAGGAGTAGAGAAATTATGATTATACCCATTCGAGTCACAAAAATTTTAAAAATCATGATTTTGAAACTCACCACCATGAGCACTACGTATAGATGAAATCATAAAACCCTTCTTGTTTTGAATAAGTTTGCAAAATTTTGAAAACCATTTAAAAGAATCACTTTTATATGCCAAGAAATAGGTCAAGTATATCTACTATAATCATCTAAAATAACAAAAGCATATTTGCTACCTCCTAAGCTTGTAGTATCAATTGGTCTAAATAAATCCATATGGATCAATTGTAGTGGCCTAGAGGTGCTTATTTGATTTTTTTATTTGAAACTACTTTTTATTTGTTTTCCTAGTTGACATGCATCACAAACTTTGTCTTTTACAAACTTGATGCTAGACATTCCTCTTACTAGATTTTTAGTTGAGATTTGATTTAATAGTTTCATGCTAGCATGTCATAGTCTTCTATGCAAAATCCATGCATCATCGTTTAAAATCGAAAAACACATTTCATCACAAAAATTATCAATGTCGATAATATACACATTATTGCTTCTTAAGGCAATCATAGACCTATTTTTGTGTGGTATTTCAATTATACAAGTATTAGATTCAAATTTGATGATGTATCATTTATCACACAATCGGCTAATGCTTAGTAGATTATGTTTCAAACCATCAATTAGTAATACATCTTCTATCAAGAGGTTTGATTTGTTATCTATGGTTCCATTCCCAATGATTTTTCCCTTGTTGTTGTCTCCGAAAGTGACAAATCCTTCATTTAGGCTAGTAAGCTTAGAGAAATGAGTTGGATCTCCAGTCGTGTGTCTTGAGCATCCACTATCAAGGTATCATTTTGTGCTTCTAGCCTTTGATTGTAGACATTCCTATAAGAAAGGGGTTTTTAGTTTAGGGACCAATTTGCCTTTAGGTTCCTCATGAAAAATTCTACCTAATTTTACTAATGACATCGAGTTGTTTATGGTTCCTTTAGGAACCCAAATTAATTTTTGTGTACTATGTCTTTTAAATGAACATTTATAAGCATAGTGTCCAATTCTTCCACAAAAATTACATTTATTTCTAGGTGAACCATATAATGTAGGTCCTTTAACGAAAATGGTTGGCTTTTGTTGAGTGTTACTCACAAAGCCAATTCCTTCCTTTCTATGAGCATGACCCTTATTAGCAAGGATCATGTTTAAGGATTTGTTACCTATTTTAAAATTTTCTATTGTTTCTTGTAATGAAGTATTTTCTTTCTTAAGTATATTTAATTCTTCACACTTAGTGCAAGGAGCTATCCTATGTTCATCATACTCCTTTTTAAAATTTTTAAATTTACTAGCAAGTGAAGCATGCTCTTTGTTTAACAATTTATACTTTTTACTAACTAATTTAAAATCATTAAACAAATCATTGAATGCATTAAATAATTCATCATAAGATAAAGAAGATTCGTTTAGGTTACTTACCTCGCCGCTAAATTCCATTAAAGCGTAATTTGTAATTTCTTCCTTGTTGGTTGGCTCCTCGTCTTCGGATGAACTTGAGTCATCCCAAGTGGCTTTGAGCGCCTTCTTCTTCTTTGGTTGCTTCTTCTTCACTCGGGGACATTCATTTTTGAAGTGACCCGGCTTCTTACATTCGTAACATATTATTGAGTCATTTTTTAATTCACTTTTGTTCTTAGCATCTTGTTTTGTTTTAGTCATTTTTAAGAATTTTTTAAATTTTCTTGTAAGAAGTGCAAAGTCTCCATCATCATCATCGTCACTTGAGTTTTCTCCCAAGTGGTCTTCCTTGGTTCTGAGTGCTATGTCCTTCCTGTTCTTTGGAAGGTTGTTCTCGAGTTCATCATGTGCTATACATGTCATTTCATAAGTCATTAAAGACCCGATTAATTCTTTAAGCGAAAAATTATTTAGGTCTTTTGCTTCTTATATTGTCGTTACTTTAGGATCCCAATTTTTTGGAAGGGATCTTAATATTTTGTTAACAAGTTCAAAATTAGAAAAACTTTTACTAAGCGCTTTTAGACCATTGACGACATCCGTAAAACGAGTGTACGTCTCCAATGGTCTCACTTGCTTTCATGCGAAACATTGATCTTTTAGTGCATAGTGGTTCGGCCTTATGACCTACGTCCACTTCACGATTCCTCTTTCGTTGAGGCCACCGGCTTCCACTATTGATCTTCCTTCAATGGGTGAAGATCAACTACCCTTTTACAACTCTATTCTCCTTTTACAGGTTTAGGAGATAACCTTTACAAGACTCAAAGCTCTCCCTTAAACAAAAAAACTACACAAGACGAAATGAGGAGAAGCTCTCAATTACAACAGCGTTTTCACAAGATTTTTGTTCTTAATTGCTTGCATACCTTTGGAAAGAAAGGGTGGGGTATTTATAGGCCCTAAATGGCTTCAAAAGTGAAATCAAAAATCAATTTTTAAGTGATCCCGAGGTGCTAGTCTCGAAGACTGCATTCTGGGCGATTCAGTCGCCTGACATAGTCTGGGAGACTGTTCTGGGCGGTTCAGGCACCTGACAGTCTGAGAGACTGTGTCTGGGCGGTTCAACCGCCTGACACACCTTCAAAGACTGTGTCATCTTGGAGACCGTGTCTTATCTGACCATGGGTTACTAAAATGACTTTTATAATGAATCCAAATCAGCCCCAATTAAGGCCTAATGGCTTCTTAATTGAGTTAGTAAAATTAACTCTCATTACGATGCTAACTACAACACTCAACGTACAATGTTCGTTGTCCGATCGTCTCTTCGGCGAACTCCCGGCATCTTTCCGATGAACCCCCGGCGAGCTCCCGATTTCCTTTGGCGAACTCCCAACGAACTTCCAACATTCTTTCGGCGAACACCCGGCGATCTCCTGACAACCTGTCGGCGAACTCCCAATGAACTTCCCGGTAAACTTCTGGTGAGTTCTCGGCGAGCTCCTGACAACATCGTCCGAACCTCGGCCGACCTCCGGCGAACTCTCGGCGAGCTCCCATTGCGTCGTTCGAACCTCGACCCAATGCTCGAACTTGACTCTGGCCCAACATCTGATTGTACTGCCCTTTACTGTCACAGTTAATCCTGCATTATTTTCTTTAACACACAAGTTAGATTATAAAACTCATCAATTGATTTCATCATCAAAATCTGAGATTCAACAGACCTCGCACGAAGTGTCAGTGATGATGAGCTTGATTCTAGGCCAGTACATGTGATAAAGAATGTGTTAGCCAGCTAGTACAACACTTAAAAACCATTATTTTGGCTTTCTCGTATTGAATTACCATAATAATAATTTTTTATATTTTTTTATATATTTATTAATTATATATATTTTTTATTTTAGCACCTCGCTTCGCTCGGGCGAGTGCCTAGCGCCTCAGGCGTTTTGGGACTCTGGCACCTTTTGGCACCTAGCGCTTTTTAAATCGTTGCCGGTAAGTATCCTCTGATGGTTGGGGCTTGTGGAAGAGACCTGGGAGTTCCTGTTTTGTCCTTTGACGGTTTTGCTGGCCACAAGATAATGTTTTTGCCTTTGTATCGTAAAATATACTTGTTTTCTCTCCTATGATTGGTAACATCAAGATCATACAACCAAGGTCGTCCACCTAAAAGAATGTGGGCAACGTCCATTGGTAGGACGTCCTAGTAAATCTCATTCTGGTAATCGCCCATTTTGATTGGTACCAAGCATCTCTTGGCCACAGGTAGAGTGGTCTTGTCAACCTAGGGTACTTTAAATAGGGTCAGATGTGACTCTGCCTTAAGGTTTAGTCTCTTGATAGCAAATTTTGAGGCCACGTTCATAGTGTTGCCCTCATCATTTATCAATTTGCAAGTTCTTTCCCTACTTCGAATAAAAGTATAAAAGATACTTGTCTTCTTCTATTCATTAGAATTGCTAGCAGTAGAGAGAATAATTCAGACAACATTAACATGGGCATCTTCAATTTCTAGTTCATTTTCGTCACTTGAGTAAGCTTCGGGAGTATGTAAAATTCCTTGATTTGAAGCTATGGATTATGGAGAATGGATATGTTGCCAAATCGACTCACCAACCTCCTCATTCATGGGTTGTTTTTCAAGATGTTTGAAAACTCTTAGGACTTCGGTCATTTGGTCACATAACTGGTTTAACATTGTGTCATGATCTGCTAGTTTGGTCCTAGGGGTCCCTACATCCCTCTGTTGGTTCAGGCAATGATTTAAAAAGCGCTAGGCGCCAAAAGGCGCCAGGGTCCCAAAACGCTTGAGGCGCTAGGCGCTCACCCGAGCGAAGCGAGGCACTAAAATAAAAAATATATATAATATTAATAAATATATAAAAAATATTTAGTACTGTACTATATATTTTTAAGTGTTCACTACCTGAGAAGTATGCTTGGGAAGACAATAGGGTTACACCAGATCTTTTAGTGTTCTCTACTGTTAACAATAAGTTAACAGGAGAGATGAGTAGAGACGAGGCGAGGTGTTGACCGAGAGCGAAAGCTAGCGGCGGAGAGTAGTAGAAACGAGGCAATGAGCTGACTTGACCGAGAGCGAGAGGAGCGGCAACGACAGCGACGGCGGCGAGTGGCAGCAGCGACGGCGGCGACAACGGTGAAGACCAGCGACTGTTGTGACGATGGTGAAGAGAAGTAACAGCAACAAGGTGGCGAAGAGCAGCGACGATGACAAAGACAGCGGCAGCGGCAAGATGTCGGCGGCGTAATCCCAGACAAGAAGATTAGGGTTCGGTGGTCGCTCTGTTTTACTCAGGTTCTCGCTTGAAGTACCCGGCACCTGGGCTCAGGCGAGCGCCCATGCGGTGCCTCTTTGAAGCGCGCCGCCTGGAGATCGAGCGAGGCGCTCAAGTCTCGCCTCACCTCGCCTCACCCGAGCGCTTAGGCGAGTGCCCGAGCGCCTATTTAAATCACTGGGTTTAGGATTCATCAAATTGGTTAGATTTTCACCTCACCGAGTCAATGATTCTAGTGCTATCGACAAATTACCTTTTAGTAATGAGGTTATTAATTATTGAAATGCATAAGGTAGAAATGCATAAGTTAGAAATGCAATGTTTCAAATAGTTCTCACCTTTTTTTTCTTACTTTTTGTTTTGGTTTTTTTGGACAACTTTCAAGGATTCAAATTTTAATGGTACTGTAGTTGTAGCTAAAGGAGGGAGAGAGGGTGAGAACTAGAAAAAAAGGGAAAAAACAAGGGGAGAAGTGATGAAAACCATGATATAATGAAATATATGATTTTCCTTTTTGATAAAAAAATATTAGTAAAGTTTTCAAAAATTTACCTAGCATTGAGAGCTATGTGGTCCACCAATTCCGTTGGGACAGTCGCACCAAAATCCAACTTCACACAAGGGTTTGATGTTGGAGGTGCAAGGATTCGTGAGTGAGGTCATTGTTGATTGAAGCTACTAGTTGGGCCCAATGAGGTATAGAGCAGGTTTCTTGATGAGCTCTGATATCAAACTGATGTAGAACAAAGTAGGAAAACAGAAAGAAAGAGAAGTGTAAGATAAGAGAGGAGAGTAAAAGACTAGAGAAGATGCAATTCTTTTCATTCAAATCTAAAGTAAGTCATCCATTGACAAGCTCCACTATTTATAGGGGTTTAGGAGCCTTAATATAGTCAATGAAGGCAATGATTCCCAAGTGTAATCTCCTAAGGAATTAGTATGCATTTTAGAAATCCAAAATGTGACTTCTAGGATACTTGAATAGTAAATGAGTGCACTTAATACAAATGGAGTCCCTAGAAGGACCAAAAGATTTTTAATTTTCAACGCAACTCATATAACTTCTAGACCAACTAATTGATGACTTTTTGTTTATTTCTTTGCCCAGAATATTTTGTTTTTAAACCTTTTGTAAAGCTATATGGTTCTCCATCACTTGGATATTTTACCAAAAAAGCCTTATTTGTCAGGACATTTTCCCTTTTAACAATCTAAGAATCTTTTGCTTGTTCGACCTGATTAAGGAATTGAAGAATTTACTGAATAACTTTTAATTTCAGATATGATGGTCAAAGGGCTCAAATCCACAGAGCAGCTGATGGATCTATACAAGTTTTTTCCCGACAAATGAAGGAAACAACGTCTAGATTCCCAGATTTAATAGATACAATTAAAGAATCATGTAAACATGAAGTTTCTACTTTTATATTGGATGCAGAGGTAATTTTTACATCCAAAAGCTTTTTTACTAAAGAAATATATTATTTTATTGTTACACAGATTCTTAGTTGTAAAGATTATTTCTGCAGGTTGTTGCTGTGGATAGAAAGAATGGTGGGAAACTCATGTCTTTTCAAGAACTATCTTCACGGGAGAGAGGAAATAAATATTCCTCAATAAAAATTAATAACATCACGGTATGTATTTTGTTTCTTCTTTATTCTCTTTTTGTTTCGCTTTGTTTAGGAGGTTGGATTATGCTTAATTTGTTTCTATGATTATGTGCCTTAATTTTGAACTCCAACTATTCATTGTTAAATTCATCAGCACCAATTTAATAGTGTCTCTTAGATTTTTTATACCTAGACTTTCACTATACTAGTCAAACATGTGAGATGAGTTTTCCTCTTTAGAAAACCTGTCATCTACAATAGTACATCCAAAAAGGCTTCTAGAATTTTCTGATGCATAAGTATTTATAATCTTATACTAGTAAAGTTCAAGCTAAATATTTCCTAATACAAATTAATGATGTAAATTATCAAAAGAATATTTTGGAACAGAAAATGCCAATTTAACATGACTTGAAACTTCGTTCAATTTATACCTAGTCTGCTATATCTCTCCTACACCACACTCTTGCATTATGATTTCCAGGATTATTTGATGAAAAGAGAAACTAGAAGAGAAAGTAATTGTATGATTAGGAGTAAAGAAAAGGCATATCCACTGTATGATGACATTAGGTGCCAAAGATGCACTAAAATCTCAAATATCTAATGTACTTGTATAAATAATATGCTATTGTAATACTATAACTGAACAGTAAACTGATTCTGTTTTCTGGATAATTTTGCTCAAGGAATGCAATTTCACCTAATACGGTACAGTACATGCGGTACATATTGATCCACCCAATGATTGAAATGTGGACTGTCCCGTATCAGATGACATATAGCAGGCAGGGTGTACCGCAAGATACACTGCAAATCTTGAGCAATACGGTTGAAACATGGCCATTACCAATATGTTTTGGTCAGTAATGGTTGGATCTTGATCATCAATTTGACTCTTAAACTGCAAATGAATGGCTGAGTTTTGATTTGGTCTGACACTCTGATGGTCAATTTGACCGTTGGATCCTGTTTTGGGGCTGGTTCGACTCTTAAATCTTTCCTCACTCCCCTCTTTCACTCCTCACTCACACAACTCCCCTCTCTTTCTCTTTGGTGATTAGAGCTTCTTTGGAGGGATTGTCATTTGGTGGAAGATCTCTTCAATTAAATGAGCCAAAGATTGATCCCTTTGACCTCTAGTTCTACAACGAAAATAAATTCACTATCTAATTCTTATTTTGACTGTATTCTTTTTTTTTTGTTGTTGGTACATACCGGGCCAGGGCCAGCACCAGATGGGAAACCTTGCTTTTGCTTTTTTTATTAGATGTAGGTCTAGATTTGAAATACTTAGTGTTGCTGACTCCAAAGTCTTGTGTTGCCATTCAGTGGAATATAATGTCTACTATCAAGTGATGAAATATAATGCATTGTTTTTTGCTTTTAGAGATTTTGAGATATTCATGGTGGTTATTTAATTAGTCCATTTTTGAGATATTCATGCACCTTCTGCATGGGTTGCCATGATTTTCGTAGGGACCTCTTGTACTGTACATTTGATTACGTGCTGACAATTACCAATTTGTAAACCCATTATGTTACTTTTTGGCTGGTGACTGTTGCAACTGAGCATTACATATGAATTTTCTTTTATTAATGCTTTCTGGAGTTTGAATCATTGTCCTCATTCTCCTACACTAGACATGGTTTTACAGGTTGATATTTGCGTGTTCATCTTTGATATCATGTTTTGCAATGGAGAACGGTACTTCCCAACCTACCAGCAGATTTAAATTCTCTTAAACCTATCAAGATTAACAACTCCACAGGTAGCTAGGACATAGCATATCCTTGACGCAAAAGAGTCAAATACTAGCATTTGTATATTTTATTGCTATAGTTGCTTAGCATCAACAACTTGCATTGATGAATACTTCTTTAACTATTTAATCATTTTTTATTTGAATTCTGAAGCATGATATTATTATTTTCAGCATCAGGTCTTTAAGTTATTTTCTGTTTTCCAGGTTGTTGGATTTTCCACTTCGTCAAAGGAGGAAGTGTATGTGTCATTTTAGTCTACATCTCTCTCTTACATCTACCATGTCCTTAAGAACATATGAAATCACATCTTATTTCATATTGGCTCTAATTTTCTGTCTGAATTGCAACATAGCAGATGTGAAGGATTTGTTTTATAAGGAAAAGATGGGTTACTTGGAGTTTGCTAAGGAAATAACTGTAAAATATCCCACCTTTCCTTGTTTTTTAACTTTCTCCATTCTC
This sequence comes from Ensete ventricosum, assembly GCA_029747655.1. NCBI lineage: Eukaryota > Viridiplantae > Streptophyta > Magnoliopsida > Zingiberales > Musaceae > Ensete > Ensete ventricosum. The sequence goes on from JAQQAF010000005.1 coordinate 19,688,594, forward strand.
TACTTGCACAAATCTGTATACATGTATCTACCAGAGTGCTTACATGTATTGACATATGCATATAGTTGCTGCTGGTCTCTCTGTTAGTCCCCTTTTAGACAACATTCTTTGTTTATTCTTCTTCAATTCAGGCTGAGGAGTCGCTAACTATTGTAGCACATTTATCTCTAATGCTGCTATTTTATAGGTGGAAGCAGATGAAGCATGTCTGAATAATCAAAACACGTTGACTAGAATAAACTTATTTTTCAAAGATGCATGTAACTCTTCTTGTGAAGGAATAATGGTGAAGACGTTAGATATTGATGCTGGATATTCTGCATCAAAACGTAGCGAGGCATGGTTAAAGGTATTTAAATTATATTCTGATTCATGGGTTTTAAATATAGGAATAGGAGAGGTATCTGGTTTGCCCTTTTTTTTTTCATCTATGGACCTTCCACCAACTGCTACAGGTAAAACGTGATTATATTGAAGGATTAGGTGACAGTTTTGATCTTGTTCCTATTGGTGCTTGGTATGGAAATGGTAGAAAAGCTGGATGGTACGAATTGTAGAGCTTTTATGTCTATTTTGTTAATTTGTTGCAACAATATATGATATTTCACCAATTCGCAGGAGGATAATTATGTATCTTATTTTAATATCATAATTCAGGTACAGTCCTTTCCTTATGGCATGCTACAATCCTGATACTGAAGAATATCAAAGTATATGCCGCGTTATGTCCGGTTTTTCAGATTCCTTCTATTTAGAGGTATTTGTCCATCAAATGCTCAATCATAGAAATATAGATAACCAATCTTGTTGGTCTTTTGGTCAGCTTACCGTCTCTTCCTATGGCTAACCTAGTCCAACACAAAATAACACTTTGAAATTTGATTCAACATATTCAGATCATTGTCGGTATGATATAAACATTTCAAATGTTCAAAGTCTGTCTTTCCATTACTTTGGCACACCAGTTGATAGAACTAGCTTTTCTACTAAAATTTTTAATGAAGCTGTTGTTTACTGGATCACTTGTGATGCCAGACATGCAAGTATGGCGGGGCTTATTTTGTGTTGAGATAAAAGATCTTTGATTGTCTTTTACCCTTTTAATTAAGTGGGGTTGCTTGACTTTGTTCCTTGTATACATTTGAACATCCTTTGTTAGCTGAGATTTGCTCATATTTAGCTTTCATGAATATTGTACTAAATTCATTTCTTGATTTATTTGGTCATTTGGAGAACAACTATGGTGCTTAATTGCAGATAAGGTGAAATACAGGTCTAAAGTGAAAAATAAGTTATTTGAATCAACTCATCAGCATCCACCTTCAACAAGTATGGACAAGCAAGATGTATGAGTGAACTAAGCTTCTCCTTCCTATGTATAGCTTGCATATACGAGTTCCTATGTCCACTGTCACTGAGTTTTTTGTGCATTTTTTTAGATTCAATCACATTGGAGTGTCTCTGTGTTCTTGTTTTTTGTATTTTTCCCGATTGCTTTGTACTTGAGACCCTTCTTATGAAAATCTCACATGTATATGCTATCATTTGATTCATATAGATTATGATTTTGTGCACTGTATTTGATATGAATGTCAAGTCCTCAAAATTGCATGTTTCATCTGATCTCATACAAGAGATGTTAGGGCCTTTTACAATTGCTAAATAGTACTGTTGCGCTGCCACTGTTGCCTTGGCAGCATTTTTCACTGTCCTTCAATTGAAGTTATCATTGCATATCAATCTTTTTATACTAACATTAGACTTGCATTATGCACAAAACTAATCTTATTTCATGAGACTGTTGGACATGACCTGTTTTTCCCAACAATAGGTCTAGATGTGGTTTTCAAGGTTTGACTTTCATGTTACTGTAATATATTTTATTGGATCCACATTGTTACTAGTCCAGACAAGTTGAAGATGTCCAAATAACATTTTGAGTAAAAACCTAGGGTTACCAGCTAAGTCATCTGGTGATGAAAGATGTACCAGATATCTAATGGGACCATTTCTGATGAGACTATTTGTTTGATATTTTGTGAATTGATGTTTGACTGTACGTCAGTCTCCTAACTGACATACAGATGAAGGAATTTTTTTCTGGCGAAAGATTATTGCTCAAGAAGCCATCTTACTATCAAACAGATGAGTCACCTGATTTATGGTTTCCCCCTGAGCTTGTGTGGGAAATACGAGGCTCAGGTATGTCTATACTTCAAGGTCTATAGAACTTTATGGATTTGTATGTTCAGATGACAATCTAAAAATATTTGGCAGACCTCACAATCTCACCAGTTCACCATGCTGCTGTTGGCTTAGTCCACCCTTCTCGAGGTATCTCAGTAAGACTTCCAAGATACATCTGTTCTTTGTCGGACAGGAAATCCGAAGACTGCAGCACTGCAGCTGATATCGCCTGCATGTACAAGGCTCAAACGAGAAAGATGGAGGTGTTCAAGGAAGATTAGGAATCTTTGGGAGATCATGCAGCTCGTATTTTGTACAGCATGGTTACGATCTGAGCATTTAGTTTTGTATAAATAGCTTCGCCCCTCGGTTAATTCTGTAAGCAATATGAGCACCCAACCTTCTTTGTTTTGCATTTATAGTTGATGATATTACTGTGAACTTTTCTTTTCAAGGACTTGACGAATGGCACAAAGCAGACGAGGCATACGGTGAAGGTATGAACCCTCAATGTCGATCTATGAACCTATGGAAAATGAGATATAAATGTTGTAAGCTTTTTTATGCTGCTCCTTCACTATGGCCTTTGTTCGCGTGTGATGTGTTTTGCTTGAACATGCAGTTTCTAAGTTCAGGATCTAATTACAGTAGATGTGTTTGCCATTAGACTTTTGACACTTCTTTTATATATATATATATTTATATTTATATATATATGTGTGTGTGTGTGTACATATATATATCTATATATGTATACATATATATAACTATATATGTATACATACATATGTATACATATATATATATACATATGTATACATATCTACATATTTATACATATATGTATACATATCTACATATACATATGTATGCATACATATGTATATGTATGTGTATGTGTGTGCGTGTGTTTCATTATATTTCGATTTTTAGATTTATAAAATTATATTAACATTCGTATAATTATGAAATAAAGATATTAAATTCTATTTATCCTAATATCGGTAGTCTTATCGATGAGAAATATAACACATAAAAATAATATAAAAATGATAAAAAATAATAATTTTAGTGTATCGATTATGTTTTTTTGTTATGTTCTAATTAAAACTTTTGTAATGGATTATTTTTTATTAAAACTTTTTAATCGATTAGTTTTTATCAAAAAAATTTAATTAAGGTTTTTTTAGAGAGACTTATGATTTTTATTTATTTTTGAGCAATCATTGAGGAAGATATACTCCACCGTGAAGGCCACAATCAGCTCCACCACCTCCACCGATGCCTCCACTAGCTCCGCCACCGAAGTCTCCACCAACTCTTCTTTAACTCCACTGCCTCCGCCAATGCCTTCATCGGCTCCACCTATACCGCCACCTCCCCCTCCACCAACCCGACCGCTGCTGCCACCCTTCCACACTTAGTCGGAGGCAAATGTAGTCATCCTAGCTGCTCAGCTTCTTCCCTTCCTTTCTCCCATTCCCACTCGCGACACACGTCAAAACCATCAGAAGCCATCTCGTGTCGAGCCAATGCAGGATCAGAAGAAAACGTATGTACGCAGAATGAGATGGAGGGAGTTGTATAAATAGGAAGTTTACGCCATTACTGTTGGTAGCGAAGTAGCAGCTTTCTGGTGGTGGTTAACAGAGGGAGCTCCCTACTCCCCATGACCTTTTTTTCTAGCTTGCGTTCATGGCCACTCTCTTTCTCACTCTTGTTTTGTGTTGGAAACAAGCAAGCAGTCTTAGAATTCAGCTTGAAGATCGTGACAACAGCTGGTTCTGTTGGTTTCGACCTCTTTCTTTCATATTTAATTAACATTTAAAATGATCATTTTAACATTAATAAAATTAATAATTTCATATATAATATCAAATGTTATACATTTCATCCATAAATAAAATTAATTATTTTATTTTCATAATTATAAAATATTAATATAATTTTCTTAAATCTAAGGATCAAAATATTAAAAAGATCTAACTACCAGCAATAATCTAAAATTGTCCCAAAATGCCTACCTCAGAACTGGAACTGAAATTATATGAATAACCCTTTGGATCAATTCCAAAGAATTAGCATAAAAATGTTTACTGATTCGAATATTAAGATCATCCATTCAAAATGCTCAACAACTCATCACTAGCACCTGTTCGATATTTCACACAATTTTAATTTTTTACTGATAATAAAGAAAATGACCTACAAATTCTTGAATTTTTTGCATGTCCACAATTCCTCCTGGTCTAGGGCACACAAACCCGTACCAAGGAAAGACTCCAGGAGAATCTCAGAAGGCTCACAAACAAAACAAGTAGCTAACAGCAGAACAAAAAAATCATGCTGGCTATATATATAATCATTGAAGCAGTTGCTGAAACGATCACCAAAAAAGAAGTCTCCTCTATGGTGCAAAGGGAGGGAATAGGAAATGCCCACCGGTGACAAACACTGTTTCAATGTAAGAGACTTCATTACCTACATTCTCTGTACACGCATTCTCCAAGCTCATCTCACCTCGAAGAACGTTCTTGTTCAGAAACCACATCTTCAATTCTACTACAACATCCCTCTCATCTGAAGCTTATTTTCATCTTGCAAGACAGCCAATTTTAGAGAGAGAGAGAGAGAGAGAGATCAAAATGATATTGGCATATAGGTTGACACAAGTACTTCACTGGCAACTTGAGCAGCTCTGATTGGAACTCATCAAGTGCATCCTCATTCTGCTGTTTTCAGTTCATCTGTTCATGCTCATGCCTCTTTAAGCTATCAACGACTACCCTTCAACCTTTTTGGTGATGGGGATGAAAATAGCTTCCGCACTGAAACAATGGGATCATCCACCTGCAATATGTAAAATAAGTATACCCAGAAAACAATATGCAAAGCATTGATTAATTAACACTCGAAAAATATATATATGTATTACGTCATCAAGCAAGGTTGATGAGGTCTCTAAACTTGCAAGAGAAGAATCCTTCTTGTGATGAACCACAGCAGAGAGCATCAGTTTCCACCCAGGCACAGCTTCACCATCATCTGGAGCAACCCAGGGGCAGTAAGGCCTGTGTCGCCTGATTGGATCAAACTGGCTGGTTCTATTATACTGCATTCGTGTCGATTCCTTCTCTAAATCACACAAAAAAACACCATTTAAATTCATGCTTAAGAAGCATCACAAATACAAAATCTGCACCAACACAAATTGTCATGGGAGGAAGAAATGATTTAGTAGTTATCTAACAAATGATTAAATAACTTGACACAATTTAAAACAAAGATAATATTAATAATATGAAAAAAGATTCTCACCAAGTGCGTCATTTGCATCTCCATTGTTGAAACATAATCCTTTGCTACTTTGGTCGTCGATATTCGTCTTAACATCAGAATCCTTTTCACCCTTTTCTGCATTTACACAATTAATAGATAAAACTGCATCCATAGCTGAAGCAGAGGTAGTAGAGTCACCATGGTTGTTTGATATTCCACCATGATGTATTGTCTCATTGCTGGATTTACTGCAGATATCGGATTTTTCAGTGGCAAATTTAGTCTCTGTGCCATCAAGATTCTTAATGGTGAGGAGAGCATTTTTACTTGTAGTCTCCCCTGCACCCTCTGCTATCTCATAGGATACCTCTCCTCTCTCAGCATCCCTTTTATCTCCATGGGTAACCTCTAATGTATTTTGAGTGTCAACTTCTTGGTTCTGAAGATTACTGTCCTTATGCAGCAAGTTAGCTTCATGCTCAATGATGTGCTTCCCATCCACGGAGGTACTGCCACCACCAGTAATGCTTGCACCATGAATATCTTTGTCCAATTGGGATAGAGCATTAGCATCACCGTCTCTAGACAAACTTTCATTTTCACTTCTTTTGCGCTTCAACAATCCTCGACCATGTGATCTAACAAGAACCCCACCTGTATCATTTTGAAGCCATGATGGATCACTTTCTACTTGTAAACACTCATTATTTACTTGGTTGTCGCATGAATATTCAAGTGATACACAGTTTCTGTGTGAACTGAGTTCAGTTCTTAAATGTCGGCTAACAATGGGAAAAGAAACTCGTGGTTGGAAATTTTGTCTTGTTGGTGGAGGACCACCAGTAATTGACAAATTCGAACCTAGTGATTTTTCTTTCATTGCTGAACCACCATGGCAAGTATCAGAATCTCCTTTACTAGAATCATCAGTTGCCAAGTGCAAATTAAGTGCTCCAGAAGCTTCCGTTTTACAAACTAGAACTCCGGAAGTGGTTGCTTCATTTTGATTACTGAAATCTGCAACTATAGTGTAAAGTTCTAAAGGGCGTTGAACAGTTGCAAGAGCCCATAATGCCACACAAGCACCACAAAGTTTGCAGTCTAAGACAACAGATGCAGGATCACAGTCATCGTTAGTAACACCAGTACTTCTCAACTCAATATCACCAAATCCACTCGAGGAAATGGTTACACCATCTTTCTGTTCATGGAGTATCGGTAGTAATGATTTTGATGGAGGAGCATTTGATCGGTCTTCACAGTCAACAACATAGGGAAGTAGCCTAGGTTCCCACCCGCACAGGCAAATAAGTTTCCAAACCTGCAATTTTATGTGAACACATCTAAATCTCAGCATTTGAAGACCCAGAAATTGCATGTGTTTGTCTAAAGCCTAACAAACCAGTAATAAAGGATTCAGAAAGCAAAATGAAACATGGAAGAAACCAGAAAGCAATAGAAAACCTTAATACCTCTTACTCTCTAAATGCAAAGAAAAACAACAAGCTTTGAACCAAGGAATTGAACGCTTTATAACCCATGGGACTATTTTAAATCAACTTTGAAAAGTTGTCCCAAAACAAGGTTCTTAAATATAAGTTATCATGCCTATCACCATTGGCAGTCACAAGGGCCTGGGTGGGTACATGCCCCTGCTGACTTGGCAACAAAAAGCATATATCTTCCTTTGGATTTAATGTGCTCACCTAAAACTACCTTGTTAGGTATTGACCCATGACCTCGAGGTTGAGAGAAACATGAATTGCCACTTAAAGGGTGAAGCAAAGCATGAGACACTTGCCAATCTGGTGTATAGGTAGGATCAACGCATGCAACCTTATTAATATTGATCTACTAGGTTTACTTGCAATCATGCTTGTTAACTAGTTTTTAGATGATTATTCTGAATAGGATCACAGAAACAATGTACCTAACATAATGAACCAAAAAACTGTGAGAGATGTGCATGAAATTTAGTTGCCTATGAATTAGAAGTATGTAGAGAAGGCTATGCATCCATCATGAAACCACTGTTTTAGTATAATAGTTTAAAACAGAGACCTCAGCTCCAAATCATATTTTGCCTTTGCCTTTTGTTTATCAAATCATATATTTTGTTTATATATATAGTACAAATGATAGGTGATGAAGTTTTAAACCCACGATCTTGCAATAATCTAAGCAAGGTTCGCAATTTCGGCCCGTACCGGCATACCGATACTTGCTTGATATGGTACATACTGAGGCATACCGGGCGGTATACCTAAAAAAGTTGAAAACCCTCCGAAAATACTTGAAAGGCCTGCATATCTTCCTAGTCCCGGAAAAGAAACACATTAAGATCCAGCTTCTACACAAGCAGCATTCACTACATGCAAGATCAAAGAGATATCCCAACTCACAAAGCTCATAGTATTTGTGCGGAAAGAGCAAAGAGGTCCGCAGCACTGAGAGCATCTGCACCGAGTACCTGAGCGTATTCTTTAAGTCATTGGCTCCTAACAGAGGATCAGAGATAGGGGTCAGACGAGGAGCAGAACAACGTTGGGCGAATGGTGAAGGTTAGGTTTAGCAATTAGGGCATTGTAATAGGATTGAGTTCCAACCAAGGCGCGTTGCATGTAGAAGGCGTTGTGCTGGATGCCAGCGATGCCCTCCGCTAGCCACTTCTCATCATCGTCGTCGTGCGATAGCATCTCCACGCCCTACAGTCGATTGATGGGGCTCGTTACGATGTCGCCGTGGCAATCTCTCCTCGATCTCAGTCTTCTTTCTCTACCTTGGATTTGTTCCCCTTCTTGCAACTAATATTCGCCGCTGCTGCGATTCGGTTCGGGAATTTGACGACGGGACTTTGCTTGCATCGTTGTTCCTTGCGTTTGCATGATGGAAGACCGAGCTTCTACTTTCGCCCGATACGAGGTCTAAACTTTGGTACCACCCGGTAGCGAGCGGTTCGCGTGTTGAGAAGCGTTCGGACCGATACATACCGCTCATACCGGGCAGTACATGTCAAAATTAAAAACCTTGGATCTAAGAGTATTTATCGGCTAAGCTACCTAGCATATTTTTGTATATAAGTTAATCCTAGTCTTCTACTATGATTTGATGCTTACAATATGATTCTTACAATATTTCCTTGTGTATCAATCATCTTAATTATAGCATCAAAAATTTTCATTTGTCTTATATATCTTCTTCATAATAAGTTTCCAGTTACATTACATAAGTTCTAATAATAAAAAAATCATGTATTTATCCAAATTATAGTTGTGTTTTGCCAAAGTTTAATTTTTATGTATACACATGTCGAATTATTAATATTCTAATTTATGCTCTTTAAAGAGAACATCTTTGTTATACATGTGTTTTGTTGCTGATAGTAACTCGGAACAATTTGAATTACATTGTTATCTACGAACATCAATCTCTAGAAAGTCTATCATGTAAGAGGCCAACACAGCTGTTTCAAGTTAATAACCATTAAAAGCCTCGGATTCTAGAAAAAATAAGTAATTTTTTCAATGCCAAATGACAACTCTAATGCTCTAATGGTTATAAGATCATGTTAGGAGTATGCAAGAGTTAAGATTCTGAGAAATGAACTTACAACTTTGGCAATGACAGTTAAGGTTTTTCTCGTCAATATCATACAGTGACTTTCTAAATCTAAAATGATTTAAGGACATAAGAGAAAAGTACAAATTTGAATGGACCAGGTTGAAACTTTGCATCAGACATTAAAAAGTTGATATCACACAAACTGATGGAAACCCAAAAACTGAGGAACTCCATTTGTTTCAGCCGGAGTAATAACATATCCAAGTCAATGAGAATACAATAAGCTCAAAGAGCAGATATCAGCATAATTTTAGGCTTTCACATCAAAGGTTTTTATACTTGAACACTTTGCTGGCAGAAGTATCAAGTAGCAACTGTGGTAAGAAAAATAATAAATAATAGTACATAAGCCAATGAAATAAGACTCCAAATAAGTACTTAAAAGTAAATCATGTCAGTTGAACAAAATCAAGAAATTTATAGTTCAGGATTATATTCTCCATCCAACAACTACTTTTATTTCAAAAAATTGAAATTCTCTCTGCTATAATTTAAACGACTTGCACACATCTTGGGTCAAATATGTAACCATCTAAGACTACTGCCCCCTTTGCTTGCAAAATCCAAATAACATAAGTGATATCTTTGTTTTACAAGACAGATATATTTTGTCTCACAAAATAACATCTAAAGAAGAAAAAGCTGACTTGAAAGCAAGATAAAACAACCTTTTCATATAATGCAAACAAGGAATATTATATAAAGGAAACAAAACTAGACAAACTTGAACCAAAAATGCAAAATAATAAAAAGGTGCAGTACACCACAAAATAAATAATAACCTATTATAGCTAAACAATTTTACTCATAAGCATGCACCAACCAAAAACCCAATCCTCATATAAACTGATAAAAGGCTAAACCCTTTGAATTACTGCATTTGTTCAAATGGCATGTGAACTCTCCCAAGATGAAGTGATGAACAATCAACAAGGAATACACATACTATATATCAAGGTTTGACTTACCGGTCCGTACCGGTGTACTGAGTTCATCTCGGTACCGGTATGGTACCGGTACCAGGCGGTACACATAGTGCATACCATCCGGTAAATTAAAATATAATATAATATTTTATAATATTATATTATATTAGAAATATTAAAAAATTAAAAAATAGAAAAAGGGGCGACGTCGCCTCGATCTTTCTCCCCGCGCAGAAGAAAGAGCGCCCACGACCCGCGAGCGGCGACGACGCGCGGGCGCTGGCGACCCGCGGGCGGCGACGGCTCGCGAGCGGTGACGACGCACGGGCGAGGACCGCGCGCGGGCGATAGGTATTTTTTCTCTTCTTTTCTTTTTTTTCATCTTTTTCCTCTTATTCTTCCTCCCTTTTTCTCGCTCAATCGATCGTCGACGGTCGATTTCTCTCTTCAATCGAACGCCGACGACCGAAATCGACCGCCAACGGTCGATTTTTGGTGGAACCGCCCGGTAGCGGGCGGTCCGCGTACCGGCAACCTGGCGGACCGGTATGTACCGACCGTACCAGGCGGTAAACATCGAAATTGCAAACCTTGTTATATCTATCTTGTTAGTAAAAATTAATGAATACACTAGTCTCACATAATGGATGCCAAAGATATAAATCATGATTTCAAATTTACCCAAAAAAAAAACACTTGAGAAATCATAACATTTTTTCCATCTTTCATACTTCAGTTTAAGGTTGATAGTTGGTGAAATAGTAAGATGGCTCCATGGCCTTCCATCACTAATTGACATCAGGCCATCAAATCAAGGAAAAAGCCTCCTACTAAGGCTTCTGATGTTCGAACATTCCCAGCTTCTTGAGTGGAGTGAGCCTCATCCATTTGGCCACTAATATCTACTTTATAGAAAATCAAGATAGTGCTCAAATAACCCAAGTACTATTAATCAGCCTAGATAGCCTATGTTTTGCTAATATGATTCTTAAAAATTGTTTGTGATTAGCATATCCCAATTCTATTTGAAGTTAGGTCAGCTGACAATCAGAACTGACCAATCCAACAGCGAATTATATATCCTACCAATACGGACCAACTTTTTAATAAACCCCACTGATCCATGGAAGTGTTCAACTAGTTAAGTTGATTCAGTTTCTATCTGATTTCTGTTCAATATTCAGAGTCCACCTCTCCGGGTCAAGTTTTTATTGCCAATAGGGAGTGAGTGAAAAAAACAATTGCACAATACAAAATCTAACCGATATGGACCACTGTTAATCTTAAATCCAATTAACAGTGGATTTAAGATTCCATCTTAAACATTCCATCTAAAAAAGGTAACACATCATAATATTAGTACACCACTAGATGAGATAGGTTCCAAACAAACTTTTGTTGTTTGAGGCAAAAATTGGTTTTCAAGCAAAATAATCCATATGTTCTCGTCAGAGATCTTGTAGCAATGACCACAATCAAACTAATTTAAGATGTTATCATAGCAAGCATAAGATTTAGCTAAAGTGAAGTTAGTAAAAGAAAATGAAAGCTTCATAGTTCTAGAACTGCAACTATCTGACATGCAGCATATAAAAAGAACCATTGCACAATAAGATGCTCTTAGTTTGAGCCTTAAAGGTAACTGTACAAGGATAGCAAACCTGGTAAAATAGATCAGCTGTAACAGTTCCATAGCCACCATCGATGTCCTTGCATATTGAACCATCAACAATCTTAATACCCTTGCTCAAGTTAATTGGGTAATCGGATGACTCTGAGAGGAAGTTTTCTAACTGAGGACTTCTCATCTTCATGTAATTAATGGCTGAGGATGAAATCACAGGGAGGGCTGAGAGCTTCAGGAGTGCAAGAGAACGTTCCCGATAGCTCTCCAATAAAGCATGAGGAGGTGTTGGAGGAAACAGAGTTAATGCCTCATCACATGCATTGTCGATCCAGGGACATAAAAGCTTATGCCCATTATCAAGTTTCAAGCTGAATACAGCAGCAGCCTTCTCAACTAGATTAACAAGTAGTTGATACACCATCAGAAAATTTTGGAGGGAAAAGAAATCAATATTTTCATGACTAAATATAATATTTATACCTGCTAGACATGATATTTCAATCATAATGAGGATTCCACAAGACATACCATACATGTCTAATAACAAAAATAAAGAACGACATGGTCATAAACTGTAAATCTAGAATTGCCAGTCAAAAGATTCACCCCATTGATCTTTTAATTCGTTAAGGGAAAGATTAAAGCATGAAGATTTTGAAACTGACTCAACTATTATCATAGTCCAGGATGTGTGGTCCCAAATATCAGTTGAAGTAGTATGTATCAGTCAATATTTTCTTATCTGACCAAAACATTATTATAATGCACTATCGTGCTCCTAAGTATTCATATTTATTCATTAAAAAAAAATTTCTTCAATAATATCAAGCAGTAAAATTCAGGATACCATCATATATACTGATATCACACTGGTCCATCAGTAAATTTCAGGATCAACATTAGTACTGAGCCGAGATTTAAAAACCATGCCAAGATGCATTACTGCAATTCTAAACCATGGAATGATAATAGAAAGCATACAAACCTTGTTGCAATGGCCATGAAGAAGGAGTTGCAAAGAGGAGTCGTGCTCCACATGCCTCACATGCTATGACATCCATTTCCACATTTATCCAACCTCTCCTTGCACAATTTACAGGACTAATTGCCTGGAGAAGAGAAAAAGTTTCAACAAAATTCAACTAATAAAGGTACTAAAAGAGAATGTAGGTAACAAATTACGTGTAAATAAAAGATGAGAATGTCTTGTGAAAGCTGCTAAACCTACAAGCTTCCAGTACTTCAAAACAAGGTTTGACTTACCGGTCCGTACCGGTGTACCAAGTTCATTTCAGTACTGGTACGATACTGGTACCGGGTGGTACACACAATGCATACCGCTTGGTATATTAAAATATAATATAAATATTTTATAATATAATATTATATAATATAATATTAATATATTAAAAAAATTTAAAAAAAGAGAAAAGAGGCGACGTCGCCTCAATCTTTCTCCCTGCACGGGAGAAAAAGCGCCCGCGACCCATGGGCGACGACGGCGCACGGGCGAGGACCACGCGCGGGCGCTAGGTATTCTTTCTTCTCCTCTTTTCTTTTTTTCTTCTTTTCCTCTTCTTCTTCTTCCCTTTTTCTCGCTCAATCGACCACCGACGGTCAATTTCTCCCTCAATCAACCGTCGGCGGTCGATTTCTCCCTTCAATCGACCGTCGACAATCGATTTTTGGCGGAACCGCCCGGTAGCGGGCTGTCCGCATACCGGCAACCTGGCGAACCGGTATGTACCACCCATACCGGGCGGTAAATGTTGAAATTGCAAACCTTGCTTCAAAATCAAAGAAATGTGCACAAGTCCAATATGAATAAGCCACCATGTATATCTGTTTGCTTCAAAAATTAAAAGTGAATTTTGAAAGCACAGGCAACACATGAAAGAAACTACTCCTCCTTCTAACAACTAAAATGCACACCTCCTTTTTCTTTTGGTAAGTAATTTATTTTTATTTCATTTTCTTAATGCTATTAGAATCAATGAAAGGAGATATAGAATATGTCTCATTGCTTGTATTAAATGTAATGACCCATTAACAATTCCACCAAAACTACTGTAGTACAACTTCGAAGATACTACAGTATATACTGTCCAAAAGAACCTTAAAACAAGGACCACATCATCACAACTGAGCCTAAAGCCACATAGCTATGCCCCCAAAAAGGAGTATTCATAAGACGGGCAGGTCCAAAGCCTAGCTTGCAAGGCTAATTAGGTTGAGGTATCAGACATCTCATTCCACAAAATAGGATCAGCAGATACTTCATGGAGCAGAACAGAGCAACTGACACTCTCACAGTCAAAGACCACATCCTACAGTAGTACTCTAACAAGATAATCTCTGCATACTATCTGGAGAGTAAAAATCAGCTAATATGATCCACATCCAAACAATTTGCTTGGATTCAAAACTTCAAAAAGGATTCAAAACTTCACATCACACTCTCACAGTCAAAGACCACGTCCTACAGCAGTACTCTAACAAGATAATCTCTGCATACTATCCGGAGAGTAAAAATCAGCTAATATGATCCACATCCAAACGATTTGCTTGGATTCAAAACTTGAAAAAGGAGAGAATAGCATGGGCAACAGCAAAAATGCTTTAAAGAAAACAAAGACGAAAATTTTCTTTCCTGTAAACAGTTACTGTATCATCTGTTTTGTTTTTTATACAAACATAAACAAATTCTATATGAACATATTCAGCAAATTTGATATTCTTTCTGGTAAGCCTTGAACCTTGGTGGAATGCTAATATCAATAATATCTGAACCAGAAACTAGCAGAATTTATAAATCCATTTCAATTTGGTTTCAAGGTCAACAGCTAATAATAGCAAATTCATTTAAAAGAATCTTTCAAATGTTTTTGGATACTCAGATTCAGAAAAGGAGATAAGCTGTACCAGTCGCAAGTTCTAGATCTAAAAATTCCCATGCAAGATGTCCAAGGCTTAGAATCTTATGCCATGACCGTGAAGAAGCATTTAGTGGAGTAACCAACTAACGGTTCTGTTCTTAAGTTTATTAAGGTGAGTTCAAAGCACTAATAAAATAAGGGTGTTAACATATATGCACAGCAGTTTGGTTTGTTTCAACTAATTGTGAAAGGCCCAGTCCCATTCTTCAAGATGTTTGCATAGATGTTCCCAAGGTATCGATCCAGGTTTATGTTTTCTCAAGCGGTAAAAGCACATATGCCTTATAGAATATGCGTGGTAAAGGAAAAAACACTTTAAGAGATCCTTCGATCAAAGTTCATCGTACCGGTCCGTACAAGCATACCGAGTTCTGCTCGATATGGTACACTGGTACTGAGTGGTACATACAAGCATACCGCTTGGTATAAATATAGTATAATATAATATAATATAATATAAAAGTTAAAAAATAAAAAAAGGGGCAACGTCGCCTCGTTCCTTCTCCCCACGCGGAGAGAAGAAATCGCCCGCGGGTGACAGATCGACGGACTCCAGGTTTTTCTTCCCCCTCTTCTTCTCCCTCTTCTTCTTTCTTCCTCCCTCGACTGACACCACCCAAAATCAGCCGCCGACGGTCGAAATCGACTGTTACCGCCCAATAGTGACCAACGACGATCGAAATCGATCGTTATCAATCGATTTCGGATGGTAACGAGGTGGAAACAATCCCAATCAATGGTACCGTCAGATAGCAAGCAATCCGCGTACCGAATCAGCTGGGGACCGGTATGTACCACCCGTACCGAGCAGTACACGTCGAAATTGCAATCCTTGCCTTCGATTATCTTTTTCTGATAGATCATTAGATCTGGAGAAGTATACAGAACACTTA
The DNA here is from genome assembly GCA_029747655.1 of Ensete ventricosum. NCBI lineage: Eukaryota > Viridiplantae > Streptophyta > Magnoliopsida > Zingiberales > Musaceae > Ensete > Ensete ventricosum. The sequence continues at coordinate 19,704,063 of JAQQAF010000005.1, forward strand.
AGGATCTGTTATAAGGGTTTTAGGCAAGATTCTGTGTTAAATTAAGAGAGCATACTATGACTATTCTTTCACATAGTGTAAACTTGGTTCTCTTGTTATAGAAAATAGCAAAAGGCATCAAATAATGTAAATCTTGTATACACTATTTGAGTTTGTAAATTACTTCTTGTTGATTCTCTTTTATATTATTTTGGGACCAAGACATATTTAACAATAACAATATCAAACTTTTTTTTTTCCCACAAAGTCGCATCAATTCCCAAAGATCAAGATAATTAAAGATTCAACAAGCATGTTTAATATTTCCACTAAGCTTTCTTGTCAAAAAAATTGTTAGAGAAAACGATTCAAATTGCAAAGGAGGACGAGTAACCTTCTAGTTTAGCCAGGCTTAGTGAAAGCATTGAAAGGATGAGCAAACAAAACTGGAAACATAAGTCAGAACCACTTTAAAAATCAAGCCAAAATGTGAGAAATAAAAATCTATTTGCAAACAACATCATCAATAAGGTTCTTGATGATGACTCTATTACAGTTATCCAAAGATGAGTTAAAAAAGATTTATCTAACTAAAAGATTAGCTGATGAATTGTATTTAAAATAAAAGTTGTGTACGTTGAGAATGGAGGTGGAGCTTAGTTGAGCATCTGAAAGACCATCTGAAAGGATTCAATAAGGTATTAGATCGACAAAAAAAAGTTGATGTGAAGATTAATGGAGAAGATGATATAATATTTGCCTTGTATATCAGTTATTAATTCCTACAAAAATTTTATGAAGACAATACTGTGTGGGGAAGATACAATGACCCTAAAACAAGAGCAAGAAGTCTTACTATGTCATGCAACCCAAAAAGATTATTAAAACTAGAATAAAGAACCTAAGGCACTTGAGTTGACCTAAATAATTATCTAACAAGGATGGATTTCAATAATACTTGTTAAGCTCAAAAATTAAATCTTTGGATATTTTTTAATGTGAATGCAAAGGATACAGCAGATGCTATATCCCAAGAAAGTCAAAAGAATGAAGACTAGCGAGCATTCACTCATAAATGATGCAAATTAACATTAATTTACAACCTTATAAGAATTATGCATCTTTCCTATATTGTTGTATACTTGTATTTACATTTTGCTTCTGTGACTCGGTGCACTCTAAGAAAGAATATTCAAATTCAGTAAATAAAATTTGATTGATAAATTGAACTTAAATGATGATACAACAGCAGAGGTTATGAGTGTTGACATAGTGAAAATCAAAATGTTTGATGGAGCTACACTTTGCTTTAGAGGATGTGAACTACATTCCAAATACAAAGAAGGATCTAATTTCTTTAACCCCTTTAAGTTCCTAAGGTTATAACTTATAACTACAAAGCCAAATATGGAATTCTAAAGGTCAGGCAAGGCTTTATGATCCTGCATCTCTGATGAAAGAAAGATTTCCTCAAGGCTGATATTGTATAAAAGATAGTAAAGACCTCAAAATCTGTGGGAAATAATAATATGCATGTGCAGGAGGTGACAGCTACCTACAACAATTTTCATTTGTAATTAGAACAATGAGATGATTCATTGATTTGCAAGGTATAAATGGTTATGGAGAAAAATAATCTGCTGGTAGTAAAATGAAGATATTGAGGTTCCAAAATTAAATGGCACTTCCAGATGATGCATTTGTGACTTCTTTTGATTTATGTATGAGAAAATATGATGTAGTGATTTCAAAAGGTGCTCGGGCGCTTGCCTAGGCACTCGGATTATACAAATGATGGGAGTTCTATTGATGTAGTGATTTCAATAGATGCGAGTTCTATTATTAAAAAAAGAGTTGGATTATACAAATGATTTACTAAAGGGTCATAAAGAATCATGAGGAACACATGGTTGCTAATGCATAGTTGCTTCCATAGTTGCTTTCATTTTTTTATAGACATGGAGTCCAATATAAGTGTTGTCTTGTTGTTTCAAGTAATTAGGATTTGGACTACTCAAGAGTAATATTACTTATATTATTCTCACATAATGAAGAATATGATTATCCCTCCGTGGATGTAGACAAAGGGTATCATATCACATAAATTTTACATGCTTTATATTGGATTTGTATTTTATTTGATGTTGATTCTCTTATTGTTGCTTTGGCATATCTTGTATAATAGTGATATACCTTTCTTTCCTACAAATTTTCAGTCCATCAATTCAAAAAATTGAGTGAATTTCTTATTTGATTTTCATAGGCTGTTAAGACTGCAGAAGAGTGGTTTTCATAATTTTGGCCTAATCACAGCTTGTTAAGGATGATTAGTGTCTTTCTCATCCTTGTAACCTAGAATTTCTATTCCTTTATGCCTTATATATACTCCATTCTTATTTAAATATAATAAAAAAACCATTATAAGGATTGAAAACACTAAAAATTATTTGTTTTAATTTTTGACCATTTTCAATCTTTTTTCAAAAATTGATATATACCAACATACCAACATAATGTACTGACATATTTTGAGTGTACCGACATACATATGTCAAAACCGATTGGTTTGTACCAATTTGCACAATGATTAATAGCACCAATTGACACGATATGACAGCCGATGCCTAATACCAAGGTTTTATCTATCGGTCTGTACCGGTGTACCAACATTTTCTCGATATCAATACCGGGTGGTACACACAGTACATACCGCCCAGTACATTAAAATATATTATAATATTTATATTATATTATATTATATTATATATTAATATATTAAAAAAGCAAAAAAATGGGCGACGTCGCCTCGCGGGGGAGAAAAATCGCCCGCCGGTGAGGGCGGCGACGGCTCGCGGGCGACCCACGTGCGGGCGAGGTACTTCTTTCTTCTACCCCTCTTCTTCTTTCTTCTTTTCCTCTTCTTCTTCTTTTTCTTCTTCCCTTTTTCTCCCTCAATCGACCGCCGACGGTCGACTTTGGCGGTACCGCCCGGTAGCGGGCGGTCCGCGTACCGGTAACCTGGTGGACCAGTACATACCACCCGGTATGTGCGGTACAGATCGAAATTGCAATCCCTGCCTAATACATTAAGAATCACTAAACCAAAATGCTTAAACCCAAGTGTTATGATAATGAACCCATTCCAATCGTATAAATCAACTCGAATTTCCTCTCACTTCTAATGTGGGACTAACTAGGGTGTCATGTTAGCGAAATTCCTCAAAAGATTTCCACATCTAACCCTTGTTTCTATAGTGCCAGACATCTGTTCATATATATCCACTTTTTGACATCATATTATTTAGTTGAGGCATTTAAGCCCCTGATTTTCCAACAACCCAAGGTCATTACTTGTTTGAAATTTGAGACTCAATTAAGAATCAACAATAGTGTCAGAATCAAAATGCACAATCCATCCAAATAAAAGAAGTCAAATGAGAATTTTTGAATATAAAGGAACATTCCAATTCTATTTCCTAAATATCAAACCTAAAACTTTAGATTCCTAAACAGGAAAACTAATGTTCCTTGTCCATTGTCTTCTTTTATTTAACTCAAATTGTAGACATATTTTTTCTTACAATAATTCCATAACTAGATGAAATGATTCCTAGTTTTTCAAGAAGAAAAATCCACTTACTCACCGTATAAAATGATTTTTTTCCTAATACTAGGAAACTAAAATAGCATATGTCTCTAAAATTCCAAATTTAATATGCAGAAATCAAAAAGTAGCAAAGAGAAAATTAAGCCCCAAACTTTCACTTATCCATTACTTATGTCATTGTTTTATTGAATAAATGTGCTCAAATAAAACATCATTAGCAGCAAAGAGGACCAGTGAAATGTCTAAAACTAAAAAGAATTAGTTTTCATCGGGAAGAGAAGAAAACAGATAAGAAAAAAACAGAAAATCCAAACCTTGGGCTTTCCGAACCAAGTCATGGCCTTGAACGTAGACAATCTCCTCATGAGATCCCCTCGGTCCCACGGCCGGCATGGCGGAGCCGGCCCGAGGGGCTTCATCGAGGCTGCCGCGACGGCCGGAACCCTCAATCCCTTCTTGAAGCTCCCTGTCCAACCCGATTCCGCTCTCTTCCCACTGGCTCCCACCACCACCACACCACAAGCAAAACCCCGATCAGGATCAGCTCGATAGTATTTCAATAAACAAAAGAAAAAAAATGTGAGATCTTTTTCTAGGGTTTCGGGTGGAAGAGACCTGGGGAGTGACGGTTTCGGTTTGGGCGCACGGTAGAGCTTGTCCATGACATTTTGAAGCCGCTTCTCGGGATCGCCCGCCGTCATCGATGCTCGCTCGGAAGAGACCAGAAAGAGGACCGAAGGATCCCCTCTTTGACGGTCTTCTTGTTTCTTCCTCCTCTTCCTTCCAGGCGTCGTCGTGGGCCGAGTGGTCGCCAGGGTTCGGTCCGATAGCGGATATAAATATGATGATGTGGCCCAGATCCACTCACCCGCAAACCTTAACATCCATTTTAGCTGACGTATTTTGGTCAACTTAAGTCCTGATTTATTTATATTTTTAATAATTTTTATATATTTAAAAATATAATATATAAATTATTTTTATAATTGATAAATGTTAGATCGTCTTTACTGACTCATAATAAAATATTAAACTTTAATAATATATTTAATTTAAATTAAAAATATTCATTTTAGTCTCTATGATTTTGATCATGAATTAGTTAATCTCATGTGGTTTTACTCGTTCTGAAAAATCTCTATATTTTCAAAAGCGTGACATATAAGTCCTTCCCATTAAGTCTGAGTTAATAGACATTAGAGTTTACTTATTGTCACGGACTTAGCAAAATTTGTCTAAGCCGTGTGACACCATTGCGACAAACTTGTAGACTTAGCTAGAATTGCCTAAGTCACGAAGCAATCTTTGCCCAATGTTCCGGACTTAGCTAGGATTGCCTAAGTCACGAAGCAATCTTTGCCCAATGTTCCGGACTTAACTGGGATTGCCTAAGTCATAAAACGTCGAAGCGTATTTGCCCGCAAAGGGTCAGCCCAATTGCAACCTCGTGCGGGTCCCGAAGGATCTACAAAAAGAGAAGTTGATTAGTTTTGAAAACGAGCGACGGACAAGTCCCGACGTCTCGCCAAGAGGGTAGCTCTTACAAGCAATTCATCGAACACCTTGTGTGCAGTAGAAAAAGAGAGAAAGAAAGCGAAACAGAACTTTGGAGGGCTGTAAGAACGGTCGCAAGTCCACAAACGACGGTTCCCAAGGGTGTCGGACGCAAAACACTTCAATTACTTTAAGTGCTCATGCCCGACTACTATCCCGAAGCCTCATCCAGCCCTATGCCACCCGGGGGGTTCCAGGGGGCTGAGATGGCTGACGTTTTGCTCCGCTCAGTTCGATCGTCGTAGCACGCGAAAATGACCCAAAATTGGGCAAGGGTAGTTTTGGCCTGTTCTGGCTCCGTACAGCGAGCGACTGTTCTGCAGCCTGACAGACTATTTCTGCTCATAATTCCTAGGCAAAATCACTCAAAATCAAGGCAAAATAAGCTGCTCAACATTTGTACAAGCATCAAAAAGCGACGAACGGCTCACGGAATGACCATTTGTGACATTCTCACCCACTTAACTTGTCGACGCCTCGTCGACGCTTGTTGATAGGCTTTAACGCAGGCTTCCTCATGTCGTAGGGCGTCTTCTGGCTCCCAACTGGCTTCAGTCTGGGGAAGTTTTTGCCACTTCACCAAGTATTCAGTTTGCTCTGCTCCGTTGGGTAGCTTAGTCTTGCGATCCGTCATAATTGTCTCAACTCGCTTTTCGTAGGAGGCTCTGATTGGGGGTAGTCGATTTGAAATATTTTGTGAGGTGTCTTACGGATCTGAATGGTAGGCTTTCAAGTTGCTTGCATGGAAGACATTATGAATTTTGAACCATGCTGACAGCTGTAACTTGTAGGAGACATTGCATACCCGACTGATGATAGGGAAAAGCCCTTCATACTTACGTACCAATCCCTTGTGCACTTTGTGCCTAAAGAATTGGAGTGATACTGATTGGAGCTTCACCAACACCAAGTCGCCAACTTTAAATTCCTTGGATCGTCTTCCCAACTTTGTCCACTTCTTCATCTTTTTAGTCGCCTTTTCCAAGTAGGCCCATGCAATATCTACATTTCGATGCCATTCTTTTGCAAAGTGATATACTGACGGACTACTCCCCGTATATCCAATGGCCAATGTGTGAGGGGTCGACGGCTATTGTCTTGTGATAATCTCGAAGGGGCTCTTGTTGGATCAGAACTCCGCTGTAAGTTGTAGGAGAATTGGGCTATGTCCAACAGCTTCACCCAATCTCGTTGATTAGCACTCACATAGTGCTGGAGATACTGTTCTAACAGTGAGTTAATTCTTTCGGTTTGACCATCAGCCTGGGGGTGGAGGCTTGTGGAGAAGTATAACTTCGATCCTAACAGCTTGAATAGCTCGGTCCAAAATCGTCCCAAGAATCGAGAATCTTGATCACTAATGATATTGTGTGGAACTCCCCAATACTTCACTATATTCTTCATCATCAATTTGGTAGCCTCTTCTGCTAAATAATATAGGGGTGCAGCAGCAAACGTTGCATACTTCGAAAACCAATCGACAACTACAAGTATCGATCCCAGTCCCTCTACTGTAGGCAAGCTTGATATAAAGTCCAAGGAAATGCTCTCCCATGGCCTTTCTGGCACCGGCAGAGGCACCAAAAGTCCCACTGGCTTTCGCTACTCCACCTTATCTTGTTGGCACGTAAGGCATGTACGAACATAATCCTCCACATCTGTCCCCATTTTTGGCCAATAAAATGCCCTTTCTACGAGAGTAATTGTCCGATGAATGCCCGGATGTCCGACCCAAAGGGAATGGTGACACTCTCTCAAGAGTTCACGTCTCAAGTTGTCCACTCACGGAACATAAACTCTATTCCCTTTAGTGTAGAGGAGTCCCTCCTGGACCCAAAATCGTCGCGTCTTGCCCTCCTTGATGAGTTGCATCAGGGTTACTGCTTGAGGATCACTGTACAGTCCATCCCTGCTCCTAGAAAGAAAGTTAGAGTGCAACTAACTTACTTGGCCTCCGCTTTCCAACTGTATATCATTCACTAATTCCACTTTCCGGCACAATGCATCAGCCACGACATTTGTCTTTCCGGGCTTGTACTATATTTCCATGTCGAATTCAGCCAAGAAGCCTTGTCATCTTGCCTATTTTGAGGAGAGTTTCTTTTGAGTTTGGAAGTAACTCAATGTGATATTGTCCGTCCTTAGCACGAATGGTGCTCCCAAAAGGTAGTGTTGCCAGACTCGTAAACAGTGGACTACCGCGATCATCTCTTTCTCATGCACTGGATATCGTCACTCGGTCTCATTGAGCTTGCGACTCTCATAGGCCACTGGATGACCCTCTTGCATAAGTACTCCCTCGATAGCGAAGTCTGAAGCATCTGTATGGACTTCAAAAGGTTTCTCGTAGTCTGATAATCTGAGTATCGGTTCCTCTAACACACCAGTCTTTAGATCTTGGAAAGCCGCTTCACACTTGTCCGACCATCTCCAAGACTGCTCCTTCTTTAGTAACTCAGTCAGTGGAGCTGCCCGTTTTGAATATCCAGAAATGAAGCGTCGATAATAGTTGACGAAACTAAGGAATGATCTCAACTCAGGTACCTTATTTGGTGTTTGCCATTCTGCCACAGTTTGCACCTTTGACTCGTCTATCCGAATGGAACCATCGCTGATTCGATGTCCCAAGAACAGAATTTATGTATGCACAAAGTAGCACTTATCCCTCTTCACAAACAAGGTGTTCTCCTTGAGAACTCTGAAGATTGTCCGAAGGTGTTCAATGTGCTCCTCGAGCGTCTGGCTATAGACGACGATATCGTCTAGGTAGACAACCATAAACTTATCCAAATACTCTTTGAAAAGCTGGTTCATCAAAGTTCAGAATGTGGTCGGAGTGTTGGTTAAACCAAAAGGCATCACCAGAAACTCGAACGCTCCATACCTGGTTACATAGGTAGTCTTCGCCTCATCACCTTCTGCAATACACACTTGCCAATACCCCGACTGAAGGTCGAGTTTGGAGAAATATTTGGTCTTGCCCAGTTGATCAAACAAATCCGCGATGAGTAGAATAGGATATTTGTTCTTCACCATCACTTTGTTCAGGGCTCGATAATCGACACAAAATCGGAGGCTCCCATCTTGTTTCTTCTGGAATATAACTGGAGCTCCGAATGGTGCCTTTGAACTACAGATGAGACCACCGCTTAGCAGCTCATCTAACTACTTCCTCAGTTCTGCTAACTCTGGAGGGCCCATGCGGTAGGGTGGTCTCGCTGGAGGCTTAACTCCCAGCTCCAACTCAATGTTATGATCCACGCCTCTGCGTGGTGGTAGTCTTCGGCAACTCGGGTGGCATGACATCTATGAACTCCTTCAAAACGTTTGCCACCACAGCAGGTTCATGAATGGCCTCCCCATTAAGTGGCTCCAGCTTCACAGTAGCCACGAAAGTTAATTCACCTTTCTGCACCCCTTTCTTCAATTGTAATGCCGATATTTACTGTAGGTCCTTGGTTCTCCCTCGGGAAACTAGAACTACGCAAGGGTCGTCGCCTCCCATCAGGCATAAAGAGTTTAGGAACGACATCGGCACTAACTTCGCCGTGTGCATGAACTATATTCCAAGAATCACTTGGAAGTCGTCTAAGGGAACCGCCATCATATTTGTGCACCCGCTCTATGTTCCAATCTTGATAGGGACCCCTTTTGCTAATCCAGAGATCTGCTTGGCCTCCGAGTTCACAGCCTTCATGTGACTTGGGTTCTTCTCCAAGATAAGTCCAAGTCGTTTTGCTTCAGGATCGATAATAAAATTATGGGTAGCTCCAGTGTCCACCATTGCAAGGGTTGTTCGACCATTAAGCTTGATGTCCACATACATCAGCTCACTACTTGCCGCCTTCTGTGTCTTTGTCTTTGTTCTCTCCCCCACTTGACCCCGTAATGTATTCAACAAACGCATCGCTCCCATTCAGGGTCCTTGCGACTCCTCGTCGTTGCTGCTAGTTTCTGAACTGCTCGAACTAAGGGTGATGACTTTGCCCTTGTCCGACTTGTGGGGGTGTATTGATGTCGTTAAGGCATTGAGTGCCTGCTTCTGCGGGCACTCCCTCACCATGTGTGGTCCTCCGCACAAGAAGCATCCGCCAGATTTTAGGACTTTGCCTTTTGAGCTCGGTCCCTTGTAAAAGCTCTTTTTCTTTTGTTCGCCCCCAGACTCCTTTGCACAAGAGTATTTTGCTGTGCGATTTGAAGGAGTCAGCTCGGTTCAGCGGACGTGTCTGAGATTTCAGTGAGCTTCTCCAAGCACTGTGTCGAGATCATCTTTTCTTTGTTCTCTCCTTTCCCACATAAGGTCACCTGTTTTCTTTGGTCATTCATAAGGTCGTTGGAGCTCCTAGTGTCGACATGGATGGTGACGGGTTGATGGTTGATGAAGCTATCAATGTCCAATATCTGTGATCGAGCATGAAAGGTACAGACGATCGATTATGGTTTTTCCTTCATATCCTTCTCCTCAGACTCGAGAGCTGTATCTTTGAGTTTGAGTTCTTTAGTAGGCTCGATCAATAGAGGTCTCTCTTTTTTACAATGGTGGTCTCGGCTCCACAGTTTATTATAATGCCAACATAAGCCCTTTGTCGATCTGTCACAAAGCCTTTCTCTTGTTAACTTTTTCGGTTGAGGTGATCGGCTGGTGGTAGATGGGGCCGAGAGTCTCTGTGTTGTTGGTCGTGCGACGGCTTTGGTCCTGTGAGCATATTGGTTCAGCCTGTCTTCATGTAATCGTGCGAAGGAGATGGTTGCCTTAAGTGTGTACGATTATCGCGCTTTAATTTCTTCTTGAATCTCCGGCTTCAAGCCCTCAATGAAAGTCCTCAATATCTATTTTTCAGACCAATCATGAGTTTGATTAGTTAACCTTTCAAACCTGACCTGGTACTCTTGGATAGTAGAGGTTTGACGGATCTTCGTTAGTTCTTCGTCAAGATTTTTGTAATTGATTGGTGCTAAAGGTTTATATGCTTTTGGTTGGGATATGTCTCTCATGCTCTTAGCATCTTGATTGAGGTGCCCTTCTTGAAGTTGTACAAAGGAGATCGACATCGTCGAGGTGTAGGGCTACCATGTCTTATCCTCGCTTCTTATCTCTGATGGGTTCTTTTTGCAATCAGAATTTGCTCCATGTTATGATCTTCTTGGGCTTGGTGATCGACCCAATCTAAACTCCTCAAAGAGAGTGTATAATTTTGACATTCATATGTGTCTCAAAAGCCTCTAATTTGGCTTCGAATAAGCCCAACGATGTCATGACGTAAGGATCTCGAACTTGTCAAACAAACCAATTGAAAAGTGTGGCTGCAATTTTCAGGTTGAAGGCAGTGAATGACAGCAATGTCGGGACTGCGGGGGTGAAGTCTCCAAGTGGAGGATGGCAGCCAAGGGTAGTAGCAACGGTGGAGGAAGAAGAGGGCAGCAGTAATGTCGGTTGTGACTGCGCTGCGACTTGGTGGTTGCAAGTGGTGTCGGTTGCAGCAATGGTGCAGCTACAATAAGAGGAAGACGGGGCAACGATGTAAACGGCTGTTGTGGAGGAGGGCAGTAGTGGTATGGAGCGAGAGATGGCTGCTGTTGTGTTCAATTTGTTGCTAGCCACGATCAACATAGTTGGTAGCGAATGATTGTTGCGGGCTACGATGTAAACAAATTATAGTAAAAGATTGCTGCTGGTAGCTTTTTACCGCAAGGATCACTGCTGGCTGCGATCAAGGAGGATGATAGCAAGAGGTCACTGTTGGCAACATTGGGCAGCGAAAGATGCATGCTACGGTTGAAGGGATAAGGGAGATTGGGCGGCTGAAAGATTGGTGGACCAAATGCTTCGATTTTTGGGTGAGGTTTGTGGCTGTTTTGTGTACGATTTGGGGCTATGGTTTTGTGGAGTCTAGGCTACAAATTGGTATGATTTTAGGGCTATGATAGCAGTAGATGAATGTTAGGGAAATAAATTTTTAGATCTGGGATAGATGACAGTAAAGGTAGGTGTATCGGTAAGGAAAGTTGGTTGAAAAGGTAAGTGGATCGATAAGGAAGTAGGTTACGATTAGGGCTGATTTGGGTAGCTATTTGGTTTCGGTTTAGGGTAGGGTTTTGAAGGATTTTTGGTAAGGATGGTAGGGTTTGGTGACGAGGAAAAGAGAGTCTAAAATCCCACAAAAAACAACACTTAAATCCGATAGAATTTGACGAAAAAAAGTGCGACGATGTGCAATCCTACCGAACAGATTTTACATTAGAGAAATGATGACTTCTCGACATAATTTCTAGAGGAAAGTTCAAGTAAATTATATAAAAACCCTTGGTTTAGATGTTAGGAATACCAGTAAAAAGTTTGGCAGTGTAACAATAGGAAAATAGGGCAAAAGATGAAAGGTAGATCCTTCATCATAAAAATTCCAGAACTACGTGCTGGTGAAAGATTTCACAAGAAAACCAGTTCTAGAAGGAATTTTTTTGATAAATCAATCCCAGATGAAAGCCAAGTTGATCTTTGGAATTGTATAAAAATTTCAGCCAAAAAGGATGAACAAAAGTTCGGTTTCAAGAGGCCAATAGACGGAAGGCAGATTCTGCGTTATAAAATTTTAGTACTGTGCAATGAAGAATCGTAGTGCTATAAGTCCAGCTCCGGAAGGAGTGTTTTTATGAGATCAGTCTTAGATAAAAGCTAAGACGATCTAAGAAATTGTATAAAAGTTTTAGCCAAAAAAGATGATTAAAAGTGAAGTTTCAAGAAGCAACAATCAGCTGAAAATTTCTATAGTGTTTCGCCTTTGCAACGATGAATACGTTTGCAACGAACAAAATTTACAGCGGATAAAATTTGTTAAAAATCTTCAATGTATAAAGTAAGGAATCTTACAGTATTGAAGAGATGTGGATGATAAAAATATATGAGATTTCCATCTCAAATGTAAGGGGTAGTGGCAGATTGATTTGATCTACGGCTGGGGTGGAAGGTGGAGGCGCGTGTCGTAGCAATTGTGGGAATTACTTGGGAAGGTGGAGGCATGGATGATGGCTACAGGGGTAGCAAGATCGTTGCTCTGATACCAGATGATAGAACCCCAGAAGGAGCTCTATAGATTTTGATCCTTGAGGGGGATCAACCCTTGAACGCTGTAGGGGTTCCTCCCTCCTAGGCTCGACACAAGGCTGAATTAAAATTGTAGATTGCTTGATTTAAGAGAGGGGCGGCTACATCATTATATAGGGATCAAAATCCTAGCTTAAGGGGGTGCTTACCTAAGTAAAATTACCCCTTTGACCCTCTTATAGCCAACCTGCCTTAATAGGAACAGGAGGCGGTTAGGTTGGCTCTATATCCGACTTAAGCAAGGGAAATCGTGGGCAACCAACCTAGTAAGGGGGGCGACGACCACTAAGCCCTAAGAGCTAATCTAAACCCTAGCCATACTCCTTTATAAGATAGAAATTACTTTATTACAATGTAGTAGAGTTTTATTGACTACTTCTAGGGAGATTAGGACTCAACCCTACTGGAGTCGTATCAAGCACCCCCCCTAGCGCTAGGGTTTAGAGCCCTATATAAGCATGTAGCCTCTACCTCTTTTAATCAAGCAAGACTAATCTACAATTCAACCATATGACCGACTACTAGGAGGGAGGAACCCCTATAGTGTTCCAAGGGTTGATCCCCCTCAAAGATCAAACCTATAGAGCTCCTTCTGGGGTTCTATTATCTGGTATCAAAGTCGTGTTCCTACTTCGTTGTAGCCATCTCAGCCGCCTCCATCGTCCAAGCAATTCCCACAATTGCTTTTGACATTGCCTCCATCTACCGTCGCCCACCAAGCTGCAGATCCATCAATCTACTGTCGTCCTTTGCGTTAACATCATAGATATGGAGATCTGATATATTTTTGTCACCCATGCCTCTTCAATACTATAAGATCCTTTACCGTACATGTTGAATAATTTCTCCAAATTTTATCTGCTATAAATTTCGTTCGTTGCAAACGTCATCATTGTTGCAAAGGCAAAACGCTGCAGAAATTTTCAGCCACCTATTTGCCTTTTGAAATCGGGTTATTTCTTCTCCTTTTTGGCCAAAATTTTCACACAATTCCATATATCAACTCAGATTTTATGTTAGATTAATTTCTAGAAAAAATTCCTTCTGGAACCGGTTTTATTGTGCCTTCTTTTATCATCACATAGTGTTAGAATTTTTATGATAAAGAATCTGCCCTCTGCCTATTGACATCTTGAAACCAAACTTTTGTTCATCCTTTTTGGCCAAAATTTTTACACAAACTCATAGATTGTCTTAGCTTTCATCTAAGAATAATCTCTGGAAAAAACTCCTTCTGGATCCGGACTTATAGTGCTGCAATCCTTCGTTAAGTAGTGTTGAAATTTTACGACGAGAATTCTGTAATCTTGTTTGCAGTAATTTTTCTACCATTACGCTACCAAAATTTTCTTGATCCATATTACTAATACTGTCACCATCTAAACCGAGATTCTAATATTAAATTTCTCCATAAATTTCAATAGGAATTCAAACTCATGTAGCCACCACTTTTTTTTCATCAATAAATCAATTTTCCTTTTAGCCCATGGCCGAATACATTGGAGGAGGGAACCCCTACAACATTCCAGGAGGTCGATCCCCTATAGAGATCAAACCCCAAGCTTAGAATCCATAAGGATTCTAACATGTAACCAACAATCTCTCACTTGACCTAAAGTCAATCATTTATGTATCTGATCCCCATCAGACCTCTGTGACAGTCAAATTCAATCTGAGCCAATGGCTTTGTCAATGGATCTGCAATGTTATCTTTCGATGAAACTCTTTCTATTGCTATATATTTACGGGTCATGATTGCTCTAATTAGTTGGAACCTCCTTAGAACAATTATGATGAGACCTGGGTTCCCTTGCTAGAGCTATAGCCCTATTATTTTCACTATATATGGGAATCAACTCCACGCTGCTTGGAACAATTCCTAAATCCTTGATGAACTTCTTCATCCACGCCCCTTCCTTTGCTGCTTCTGCTACAATAATGTACTCCGCCTCTGTGGTCGAGTAGTAGTAGTATCTTACTTGGTGCTCTTCCAGCTTACTGCTCCTCTATTCAGGATGAAAATATACCCTGAGTTAGACTTGCTATCGTCGTTGTCAGACTAAAAACTTGAGTCTGTGTAGCTCTCAACCTAGAGGCTACCTCCTCGATATACCAGTAAAAGATCCTTAGTCCTTCTCAAGTACTTAAGGATAGACTTTACTGCCTTCCAGTGTTCCAAACCTGAATCTGCCTGATACTTGCTCGTGACACTCATAGCGCACTATATCAGGCCTGGTATATAACATAATATACATGATAAACCCTATCGCTGAGGCATATGGCATCCTATCTATGTTTGCGCTTTCTTCAGGAGTCTTCAGGAACATACTCCTAGAAAGTGATATTTTATGTCTCATCGGTATAAGATCTCTCTTGAAATTCTATATGCCAAATCTTTTGACAATGGAGTCTATGTACTTGGACTGAGACAAGCCAAACATCCTCTTGGATCTATATCTATAGATCCAGATCCTCAAAATATAGGATGCTTCCTTTGAGTCCTTTACAGAGAAGTTTCTAGATAGCCAAGCCTTTATTATAGAGAGCATTCATACATCATTCCCAATGATTAAGATGTCATCCACATATAGCACTAAAAAGGTGATACCTTTTTGTACACATAAGGCTCATCTTCGTTCTTAACAAAGTCATAAGATCTGATCGCCTCATCAAATCTTATGTTTTAACTCAGGAAGCTTGCTTCAATCCATAAATGGACCTAATCAACCTACACACTTTATCTGGACTCTCTCTCTAGATACAAATTCCTTTGGCTGTATCATATACACCTCCTCCTTGAGGTTGCCATTGAAAAATATCATTTTCACATCCATCTGCCAAATCTCATAGTCATAGTGTGTTGTAATGGCCAAGAGAATTCTGATGGATTTAAGTATGGCTACAAGTGAAAAGGTTTCGTCATAGTCAACTCTTTGCCTTTGACGATATCCTTTAGTTACCAGCCTTGCCTTATAGGTCTCCACCTTTTCATCCACTCTGATCTTTTTCTTGAAGATCCATTTGTAGTCGATGGGTACGATACCCTTAGGTGCATCCATAAGGTTCCAAACTTTATTATAGTATATGAAATCCATCTCAGAATTCATAGCTTCTTGTCACTTTCCGGAGTCTATACTTATAATAGCCTTCTCATAGGTCTGAGGATCAATATCTTGAGATTCCTCTCCTTTAATATATCTCACATATCTTTAAGAAGGGTAAGATACTCTACTAGACCTATGCAAAGTTGGGACATATGTGCTAGGTACCTGAACAGACTCGGGCTTTGGAATGGTGCTTGAGTTAGGTGCTCCAACCTCACTCAACTTTATCCCACTCCCATTGTTTCTACCAAGAATATGTTCCTTCTTAAGGAACACAGCTCTCTTGGTAACAAAAACCTTCCAATCCTCGGGATGATAGAAATAATACCCCAAAGTCTCCTTAGGGAATCCCACAAACGCGCATCTTTTCGTCATTGATTCCAACTTGTCGGGGTTGTGTCTTCTAACATGGGCAGGATAGCCCCAAATCTTAACCACCTTAAGATCAGGCTTCTTCATTTTCCATATCTCATATGGTGTAGATACTACCGATATTGATGTGACTCTGTTCAGAAGGTAAGTTGTGGTCTCTAGGGCGTATCCCGAGAATGAGACAAGTAGGTCAGCAAAACTCATCATGGACCACACCATATCTAACAGCGTGTAATTCCTCCTTTCTGATACACCATTGAGCTGAGGTATATAAGGAGGTGTCCACTAGGATAGAATCCCATTGTCCCTGAGGAAATGGGTGAACTCCGTACTCAAGTATTCTCCTCCTTGATATGATCGAATAGTCTTAATATTCTTTCTAATCTGGGTCTCTACCTCATTCTTATATTCCCTGAATTTCTTAAAAGCCTCGGACTTGTACTTCATAAAGTTCATGTGTCCATACCTAGAGAAATTATCAGTGAATGTAATGAAGTATGAGCAACCACCTATAGCCTGAGTCGACATGAGACTACATACATAACTATATACGAGTTCCAATAATTCAGTGGCTCTCTCTTCAGTTCCACTAAAAGGAGAGTTGGTTATTTTTCCACGAAGGCAAGGTTCACAAATTACATATAACTCATAGTCAAATGGATCTAAGTATCCATCTTTCAGCAACTTTTGAATCCTTCCCTCATGTATATGACCTAGCCTACAATGCCATAAGTATGCATTGTTCACATCATCTCTTTTTCTATTAGATGTATTTATATTCATGATGTATGGAGAAGTGTATAACACATATAAGTCATTTATCAAGGTCCCTCTAGTGATAATATCATCATTCATAATTTTTGAACAACTATTATTCTCAAAAACTAATTTATATCCATTGATTGTTAAATAAGAGATGAAAATAATATTTTTGATAATAGAGGAAACAAAATAGCATGTATCCAATACAATGATAGCTCCACCAGACAGATGTCGGGTGACCTCCCAACGGTAACTGCAGCAACTCTTGCTCCATTACCTATCTTGAGGTTCATCTCGCCTTTGGCCAATCTCCTAGGTCTTGCCAAATCTTGCAACAAATTACATATATAATAAGCACTCCTGGTATCCAATACCCATATGTTATCATGAAAATCCGACAAGTGGAGACTAATCATGAATATACCTAAAGCTTCTCCAAGCTAATATTTCATCTTGTCATGCCCGTCTTGATTGTAGTGGAAGCACTATCTTTTGTCCTTTGTCACGTCTTTCTTGACAACATTTACCTCACTTGGTATTTCTTTGTCCTTGCTCTTCTTAAGGGCCTTAGTGGTGTTAGGATCAATTGACACTAAGAAGGGTGGGGTGGAGTGAATTAGTGCAAGTGTAAATTGATATTTTAACAAAAACTTTTGTTTGGAGCAAAACCGTAAATCAGAATCATATCTTGAACTTGAAGGCGAGTAAGTAGATGTTTTAAAAACACATTCGATAGATTATGCTCTTGCTTTTCTAATTATGAACAATTGTAAGTAGTATATGAAGCAAGTAAAGAACACTTACAATTTATAGTGGTTTAGCCTTAACCTTGGCCTACGTCCACTTCCTGAGTCCTCCTCCTTGAGGCACACCGGCGTCCACTATTGATCTCTTTTGGGTGAAGATCAAACCTTTACAACATGAGCTTACAAGGGAGACTCTTTATAAGACTTTTTCAACTCTAAGTTCACTCCCTTCCCATTTTTTTTTTCTTATAATTCACACAAGTTTTTCATAAAAATTTAAGCCTTAAAAATTATTATATAGAATGCAAGAAAACTTGGGGTATTTATAGGCCCCAAATGATTTCAGAATTTGGAGCCAAAATTCAAACGTATCCGAAAAATCTGGGTACGAGCGCTTTACCCGTCGACGCTAAC
This sequence comes from Ensete ventricosum, assembly GCA_029747655.1. Classification (NCBI taxonomy): domain Eukaryota; kingdom Viridiplantae; phylum Streptophyta; class Magnoliopsida; order Zingiberales; family Musaceae; genus Ensete; species Ensete ventricosum. Next base: position 19,721,703 of record JAQQAF010000005.1, read on the forward strand.
GGTGCAACCGCCGAAAGCACACTGAAAATAGGCCGTTCAACCACCGGCATGGGCAGTTCAACCACCGTTAGCAGTCCGAAAACCTGGGTGGTGTTGGTACAACCGCCGCTTACTGGCGGTTCAGCCGTCAAAATTTCTGAAAAAGTAGTTCCCTCCACTTTTCGAATTCTGACTTGAACCATCAGTTGACCACTTCGCTGGTCAATTAAATGAGCTCGACCTGAGCTCAATCTAACCCCATAGTGGATCGGTTGCCTCTTTGAGTTGATTTGGATTCCTTCTAAATTACACTCAATTCGGACTCAAACTTAACCTCCGACTTAAGGATTACAACCATATATGACCACCAAGCTTAATTCATAACCTCACTCCTGCAATCTGGTAACCTCCAGCATTCCCTGCGATGAGTCTCACGGTCTTTATCTGGTAATCTCCTGGCGTGTTCCTAGTGATCTTCCCGATACCTTTGGTGAAGTCCTAGCGAACTCCCGGTGAGCTCCCACCACATCGTCCAATGGCCTGATGCCTAAGCTTGATCCTAGGTCCATTTCTGGTTTGTAACTCCTTTTCACCGTCATGGTTAAACCTACATAATGCTAACTATGATTTAATTAATTATAATCATGACCAACAAATCCACTTGAAAACATTTCCAACTCACGGTAAGCTTTTTGGCTACCCCCGACAATCTTTTGGCGAGTCTTTGTCTTCTTCCGACGAACTCCCTTGCACCATCCTAGCAAACTCCCGAGACCCTCGGTGAGCTCTCGATGCACTTTAGGCGAGTTCCCAACTGTATCGTCCTCACTCTGGCCTGATGCCTGGATTTGACTTTGGCCAATCATCTGATTGTCATCTATCATAGTTAATCCTGCATCAATCAACTCTAACAACCTTGTTATATCAATAACTCATCAATTGATTTCATCATCAAAATTTGAGATTCAACAATCTCCCCCTTTTTGATGATGACAATCAATTGATGATGGGAGTTAAACCTAACTCCCCCTAAAGCCATGCCACAATAAAGAAAACTTAAATTCAAGAGAATCACACACTCTTGAATTCAAGTATCTTGAGGCAATCAATATACAAGCAAATCAAAATTTGCATCAAGTCATCAAAGCATGAATTTCAAAAAATTATGCATCAATATCCATGTGTCATCAATGTCTATTTCTCCTCCTTTGTCATCAACAAAAAGATGAAATGTATAGCTAACGATTTCAAAGCACATAATGATATTACTCTTTCTTAGTAGAATATGTATTATAAAATTTTCATCCCCTTTGTGAATAATGACGAGAGAAATAAGGGAGGAGTTGTGAAAGCATTACATCATTAAGAAGAACTCTTAAAATTTTTTAAAAAGAATATTAAGATGAGCTTAAAAGTTTAAGTTAAAACTATTTTAATCATGTCATATGCAATACATCATATCATCATAATAAAATCATGAGTGTTGCATGCATTATTCCAAACCATCATGTATATTTTTAAAATTATTATTACATGTATGATCATCATACATGATTTCACATCATCATACCTTCTTCCCCTTTATCATCAACAAAAAGGAGAAGTACAATTAGCAAGTTTTTGAGATATGAAAGATTAGCAATTTAATAAATTTTTCATCACTTTATAACATACAAGCTAGTGAGTTCTTTCTTCTCTTTTGGGAAGTGCAAGCTAGTATATCTTTTACTTCCATTGCAATGTTCAAGCTAGTAATTTTACATCATGCAAGCTAACAAGTTGGTAAGTGTTACTTCTCTTAGCATGTTTTTTAAGAAAGTGAGTTTAAGCAAAATTTTTGCTTCTCTTGAGATTTGAAAGATAAGATGAGCAAACTAGCAAGTTTTGCTCCCCTTTTGTCATTCTCAAAAAGAAGGGATGGTTATAATAGTGCAAAAATTTTCTCATTACATCATTTTTCAAATCATCACATGAAATATATCAAGAAAAAATAACATTGTGATGAGATATATAATTTATGAAGACAAATTATGAATATCAAGAGACAAATCATAAGATAGACAAATAAAATATCTTAATTTATACATAAGAAATCTCAAGTTGTCAATATCGTGATCTATATAAAAATCTCCTTTTAAATAGTGTAAGAATACATAATACGAGATTTTGATTCATAAAAGATTTTAAGTTATAATTATGAGGAATCAAAATCACGATATAGGTAAAAACTCATTTAATTTCAAATAATCAAAATCACTTTCAAGAGATTCAAGATGAAATAAAAAAATAGACTTATCAATCTCTTAAAATGTTAGTGATTTTCTTTCTCCCCTTTGTAATTGTAAATAAGAAAGAAGAAAAGGGGAATAATACATAATAAAACTTCAAGTCATAAATTATCAAGATGTCAAGTAGCATATCATGGTCTATTAAGATATGTCTCCTTTTTAGTGAATGGCTAAAGGAATCGTAGGAGTGCAAAGAATGAAAAATCTTAACTCATAATAAATCTCAATTTATAAACATTAGGGAATCAATATCATGATTTGGATAAAAACTTATTCGAATTCAAATCATCAAATCATCAAAATCACTTTCATAGTTCAAGAGATTCATAAAAAATAACATAATCAATTCATTAATCTCTTTTTGAAAAATTTATAAGATAGAAAAATTTTCAAGAAAAATGTATTCCCTTTTTATTTCATACAAGCATGCCTTTGTCTTTTAAGCCAAATAAAAATATGTATCATCATTTAAAACCGAAAAAAAAACTTTTATTATGGCAAAGATCAATAAGCCATAAATCACAAAGATCATTATGCATAATTTCGAAATATAAACTCATTAAGCATGATCACTATGTATCATTAAATCATCAAGCATGGTTTCATTGAATATAAAACATCTTCAATCAAAATAAAAAACATATTAAGAAAATCATCAAGATATACATTATGTTTCTTAAAAACATATATAGGATTTATCTTAAGCATTAGATTTAAGTCTAACATTTTTTTCATTTATAATAAAACATGTAATTTTCATGATCAATATAATTTTTCAAAATCACTAGAAAGAAAAGCATGATCCCCTTTTATTTATTTATTTATTTTTTATATTTTATATACTAATTTAAAAATAACTCATGAATAGCATTAAGTAATTTTAAAATAAAGCAAAGGGGTTTTAGTTATCTCGTCGTTGAAGTCCGTTAAGGCATAGTTTGCCACCTCGCCTTCATTGGTTTATTCTTTATCTTTGGATGAACTTGATTCGTCCCGAGCTACCTTGAGTGTTTTATTCTTCTTTTGTAGCTTCTTCTTTTTAGGTTCATTTTTTTTCTTTGATTCTTGTTTTATGAGTTTTTTAATCTTTATAGGTAAGACTTCAAAGTCATCATCACTTGAGCTTTCGCTCAAGTGGTCTTCATTTGTCCTAAGTGCCAAATCCTTCTTGTTCTTTGGAAGGTTGTTCTCATGTTCATAGAGTTTATCATGTACATTGCACGTCATTTCATAGGTCATTATTGACCCGATAAGTTCTTCGAGTGAAAACTTATTTAAGTCTTTTGCCTCTTGTATTGTAGTTATTTTAGGATCCCAATTTTTAGGAAGAGATCATAAAACTTTATTAACAAGTTCAAGATTCAAAAAACTTTTACCAAGTGCTTTTAAACCATTGACGACATTTGTAAAACAGGTATATATGTCTCCAATGGTTTCGCTTGGTTTCATATAAAATAATTTAAAATCACATATTAAAAGATTTATTTTAGAATCTTTTACTCTATTAGTGCCTTTGTGTGTGGTTTCAAGAGTGTCAAATATTGAAAGCGGTTTCGCAAGTAGAAATCCAATTAAATTTATTTTTTATCTAAGGCACAAAATAAGACATTCATAGCCTTGGCATTTAAAGAGAAAGTCTTCTTTTCTAAATCATTCCAATCGTTCATTGGAAGAGAAGACATTCAAATCCGTTTTCAATAATATTCCATAAATTAAGGTTCAAGGAAAGCAAGAAAACTCTCATCCAAGTTTTCCAATAAGTATAGTACATCCCATTAAATATGGGAGGATGAATAATAGAAAAGCCCTCTTGAAAGTCAAAAAGTGTCATTTCTCCCAGGTGTTAAACCAAATGAGAAAGGTGTGGCTCTGATACCAATTATTAGGATCAATTGGCACTAAGAAGGGGGGGGGGGGCATTGAATTAGTGCAAGTATAAATTGACGTTTTAACAAAAACTTTTCGTTTGGAGTAAAACTGTAAATCATAAGTGTATCTTGAACTTAAAGGTGAGTAATTAGATGTTTTAAAAACACAATCGAAAGATGATGCTCTTGCTTTTTAAATTACGAATAATCGTAAGTAGTAAATGAAGCAAGTAAGGAATATTTATAATTTATAGTGGTTCGGTCTTAACCTTGGCTAACGTCCACTTCCCGAGTCCTCCTCCTTGAGGCACACCGATGTCCACTATTGATCTCTTTTGGGTGAAGATCAAATCCTTACAACATGAGCTTACAAGATAGACTCTTTACATGAATTTTTTTCAACCTTAAGCACACTCCCTTCCCCTTTTCTTTTTCTTACAATTCACACAAATTTTTCACAAAGATTTAATCCCTAAAATTATTCTATATAATGTAAAAAAACTTGGGGTATTTATATACCCCAAATGGCTTCAAAATTTGGAGCCAAAATTCAAATATATCTAAAAAATCCGGGTATGAATGGTTTATCCGCCGACGTTGACGGTGCGAAAGCACCCTGAAAATTGGGTACGGGCGGTTCAACCATCGTCAGTCACCCAAAAACTTGGGCAGCGGTGGTACAAATGTCGCTTACCAACGGTTCAACCGCCAAAATTTTTGGAAAAGTGGTTCCCTCCACTTTTCGAATTCTGACTTGAACCATCAATTGACCACTTCCTTGGTCAACTAAATGAGTTAAACCTGAGCTCAATCCAACCTCATAGTGGACCCGATTGCCTCTTTGAGTTGATTTGGATTCCTTCCAAATCACACTCAATTCTGACTCAAACTTAACCTATGACTTAAGGATTACAACCATACATGACCACCAAGCTTAATTAACAACCTCACTCACGTAATCCGACATTCCTTACGGTGAGTCTCACGGTCTTCCTCCAGTGATCTCCCGACGTGTTCCTAGCAATCTTTCCAATACCTTCGGTGAAGTCCTAGAGAACTCCCGATAAGCTCCCACCGCATCGTCTAAACCTTGGCCTGATGCCTAAGATTGATCTTGGGTTCATGTCTGGTCTGTAACTCCTTTTTACCATCGTGTTAAACCTATATGATGCTAATTATAACTTAATTAATTATAATTATGTCTAACAAATCTACTTGAAAACCTTCCCAACTCCCAGCAAGCTTTTCGGTTACCCCGATAATCTTTCGGCGAATCTTGGTCTTCTTTCAGTGAACTTCCTTACGCCATCTTGGCAAACTCCCGATACCCTCGGCGAGCTTCCGATGCACTCCATGCGAGTTCCTAATTGCATCGTCCTCACTCCAGCCCGATGCCTAGACTTGACTTTGGCCAATTCTCTGATTGTAATCTATCATATTTAATCCTGCATCAATCAACTCTAACAATCTTGTTAGATCAATAACCCATCATTGATTTCATCATAAAAAATATGAGATTCAACAATTGATGTTCCTTTTTTTCTTGGTCTCACAAATATAGAGAATTGGCTTCTCTTTCTTGATGGCACTCTCAGCTTCCCTCAATATATTGAGGAACTCAAAAAGAGTCACCTCAAACTTGCTCTTGTTAAAATTCATGATGAAGTGAGAAAAAAATTCTGGCAGGGACTGAAGTATAAGATCAACGCATAGGTTATCCTCTATGACTATTCCTAAACCTATGAGTTTCTTGATCCACTCTATCATCTTTAGGACATGGTTCTCAATTGATGTCTATTCTGTCATCCTGGCTTGGAAGAGTCTCTGGGATATCTCATATCTTTAAGTTCTTCCCTGTTTCTCAAACAGCTGATGGAGATAAAAAATGATATAATATGCATCCATGCTCTCATGTTGCCTCTATAACTTAGGAGTCATGAAGGCCAACATGTAACATTTTGCTAATATAGAATCATCTATATACTTCACATAGCGAGTGATGTCATCCTCACTTGCCCCTTCTTCAAGCGTTGATATAATTGAATCAATGATGTATGTAATTTTCTCCATCGTGAGAATAATTCTCAAATTTCGGAGCTAATCTGAGTAGTTAGGACCAGTGAGACGGTTGGTATTAAGTATGTCACGCAAGGGGGGTTTGCGAGCGACATGTTTCTGACAAATAAGATATAGGACAAATAATAACATGTAGATTTTATGAAAAAATTGATTAAGATATAGACTTCTATCTTAATGTACTCCCACTATTTTCCTAGCGAACCACGTGACACCCTCGACATGTAAGATGTAAGTCTCCGACAGACTTCTGGTGGGGATTAAGATTCAATCAGCGTCTTGTCAATCATAACTCCTTATGATTTTCGTCATGTTTGGCCTACAAATCATCATGGTATCAACTGCTCGACCAACCATGAAGTTCAGTTAAGTCATCACCAATGTTACAAGATGAGTCTGATTCTATGATATGCTCTCAACTGCTCGACCAAATCATACTATGTCCTCATGTCACCGGTGACATCTCTATGTTGTAGGCAAGAACTCGATCACGTAGATAGGTGAGCCTTGAGTAACTCGATCAACTCAACCTATGCAGTGATTCAATTTCTTCCTATAGCGATAGAAGGCCACATGAGTCAATCTTATTGCCTTATACGCTCACCGACTTAATATTATTGTAGAGGGGGTTTTCGTTTTATATCGATCTCGTAATAGTCGTGTCACACACATACATATTTAATATATATCTACATCACATGTATATATATATATATATATATATATATATATATATATATATATATATATATATCAGGTGTATAACACATATCACATATGCAAGCCACATTAGATAATCATGAGCCGTCACATAATATGATTAAGCCTGAGCCAATGAGCCTAATTACTCATAATAGGATATATGTGTGCATAAGTGCATCTCCATGCCCTAAGATCATTGATCTCATCATCATCGGTTCCGTCGGATCCTCGCTGCACACCATGCATCATGATCTCCCGCCACGACATCGTGGGTCCCACTGTCACTTCCACGCTCCCGTCGTGCCTCTCCATGTAATTATAAAATATTCACAAGCACGTAGACCCGATAATGAACGAGAAAAATAGAGGCTCGCAAGCCCCAATAATAACAATAATAATCACAATTACACACATCATAACACATAGCTCATGATCATCCATCCACATCATACATCACATGTACACATCACCATTTATATTTATTAGATAATAAATAATTAATTAAACTATTTAATTAAATATTTTTCTAGAAATCAAAATATGCCAAGAATTTCTAGAATTATAAAGAGCATTTTTTGAATTCTGGATAAGAAGACAGACCTCAAAATTTTCAGAATTATTAAGGGTATTTATGGTATTTTGTAAAGGAGGATAGATCCTAGAATTTCTTAAATTTCGAGGGATAGAATCAACCATTTACCGAAAAACCTTGATCCTCTTCCTTCCAACGGTCGTCGCCACCACCCCTACATAGGCGACAGGGCTGTGCTTTGTCGGCGACCGTCCTCGTTGGCGGGTGCCGCTGCCCTTGGGCGGCCACCCCAGTGGGTGAGCTTAGCCCTAATGGGCGAGTGCCTCCCCTTGCGGCCATGCCATGGGTGGCCGCCCTTGCTAGCAGCCCTGGCCACAATTGACCACTACATGTAGCCTGGCCATAGGCAATCGCTCCTGCAGGGGCCCTAGCAGAGAGCAGTCGCCCCTGTGGCGACCTGCCTATAGTTGGCTGCCCCCCTCCTTGCTACCTTCGATGAGAATCTTAGCAACAAATGCGTAGAATAGTTCTAAACGATTTAACCTTATCATATGTAGTTTAAAATCAATCTTTCACACGAACAACCTTCGATTTGATATCACTGTTAGGAAACCTCAACGGGAGCATTATATGCACAATAGAAGATAAAAAATAAAACAGGTTTCTCACGTAGATCAAATCATCATGTAAAAGATTGGATCGTGAGAAAAATTGTAAAACCAAAAAATTGTATCATGTGTGAGAGATTGGTTACCTAAGGATATCGTATATCCCTATTTTTTCAGATCTGGATGGAGAGGATGAATGAGGTCAAACGCCCTCATCTCTAACAGTATCCATACGATGGATCGTTACAGCGATACTCCTCCAATCGCAACTTTAAGTCTCGCAACTCTTGAGAAGAGCGAGGGAGGATAATAGAAGAGGGCGGCCAAAGGTGTAGCCTATCATCTATGTGCCTCCCCTCCTATTTATAGAGAGCCACCAAAAACCCTAGGGGTCCTGCCTTAGTGGGTATTGGATCTCCATCCAATTATCCAATAATATTATATTATTGTATCTCTATCCAATAATCTCTTTCAGCCTCTAATTGGGCCTAATACAAGGAGTCGACTAATGTTGGATCGCTTCTAATATATTCGCCGAAGCATTCACCATATGTGTGTGACTATCTAGGCCCAATACCGAACTGGCCGTGAGTCCTCCATATCAGAACTCATTTTGACTCAGTGAATTATTATCTCATAATAATTCACATGACTCATCGACTATAGATGTACTATGTCACTACGTCTATCTAATATCCCAGAGATTATATATTGGATATGGTATTATCAGGTCACATATGGAATCTGTCTGAGTCTCGCTCTAATCGAATTCTATAGTCCCACAATAAACTTTTCACACCCTTATTTATCAAGATTAGATTCTTGAAATACTCTTTGTTTAATGTTTCTATATAGTTTAGATCACGTTGCCTATCGTAAGATGATCTATTCAACCAATGTGAAGTCCTTATTTATAAGGCATAAGATGACTTCATGGGGTAAGGCATATGGTACTAACGGAAAGCTAACTCAATGAGATGTTTCTTGTATTTGTTGTGTTTGACGCATGACCTATAATCCCACTATGATCGAATAATGTATGCAACCATTTTGAATATTAACCACGATCTTAGATTCAATAATCACATAATACACTAAAAAATGCCCTTAGGTATTTATTGATCGTCAAACTTTATTTAGGATAAGTAACATATAATAGATTCGATACTTAATTAAATCATTTGAACCCAAACTAACTTAAAAATCATAGATGCCTTGTTGGGAACGCGGAGATATTTTGATCATATTAGATGTTTTAGAAATTTCTTTTTCCTTATCCTGAGTGGATATATCATATGTAAGGGAATATTTTAGTCATGTTAGATGCTTTAGATGATTTTATTTCTTATAACATATAAGGGGACACTTCGGCTATGCCGAATGATTCAGATAATTTTTATTGGGTGATGCATCAGGCGGAAGAAGGATATCTTGATTATGTCATATATTTTAAATAATTTTAATATCTCAAACAAACGCCATGACCCAACTATAAGTGGATGCTTTGGTCATATAGGACATTCTAAATTTGTGTTTTGATTTTATCGAATGTATCAGAACGTATCAAATTCATCGTACGAAAGGAGATGCATAGGCTGCATGAAGATGCTGTTGTATTCGGCACAAATATGTCTTTCGTATATTCACTTTATAATATTTAACATAAGAGGTTGTTGGGAACAATTCTAAAAAGGCTCTATCTCCAACATAATGGCTTAGGTTATAATCCCACGGGAATGCAAAATTCTCGCTTTATAACAAGGATGAGACGCGCTTGGGTTCGGGCATGCTTGGATGGATCGGGTTTGCTGCCATGTCACACATTGTCCAACAAACTTGGTGTTGATCTGGTTTAATATGACAGAGGAAATCATCTTTTAAGGTGAACCTCTGGCTCTGAGATACATGCATAGGTCCACTTGAGCATGTTGGGCAATCTTCAGTTTGGTCGTATCAGACACTATCAATGACTTGAGACTTACCAGAAGCAATATTGAAGCACATCCAACTTCAAAATGATTTGAAGTAAAATTTTTTTATGTTTAAGAAAAGAGTTGACTTGACGGGGAAGCCAGGAGGTTGTCATCTTTGGTAAGAGGCTGACTTGATGGCTTGGTTAGGATAAGATCATGTTAAGGGTGCAATCGAGATGATGATGTCATTAACCTGAGAGTGTGATGCCATTAAGTTTGGTAATTATGGACGACTCTATCAAGTGAATGGGAAATATCCGGTTCATAGCAAAAAATAAAAATAATAATAAGATTTTTTTAAGTTAAGTACTTGATCATCGTATGAATTGATATGTGAAAAATCATAAAATTGAAAACTGTATGTATCAAGCGAGATGTGTTATATATGGAGATCGTATATCCTTAAAATTTCTAGATCCGAAGGAGATGACGAAGGCGAATATATGTAATCCTCTCTAGTGGTGATCCACACGGTAGACATAGTGACGATGCTCCTCAAATCGTGAGGAGAATAGGAGGGGCGATCATATGATAGGATTCCAACAGGATTGAGTCCTAATCATCTTAGTACTAGTCAATAAAAACCTGTTAGATTACAATAAAGTCACTCCTATCTTATAAAGGAGTATGACTAGGGTTTAGATTAGCCTTTAGGGCTTAGTAGCCGCCACACCCCTTATTGGGTTGGTCGACTAGGGTTTCCCCCTGCTTAGGTCGGCTATAGAGCCACTTAGCCGCCTCCTGTTCTTATTAAGGTAGGTTGGCTATAGGAGGGGCAAAGGGATAATTCTACTTAGGCCCTTAGCTAGGGTTTTGATCCCTATATAATAATGTAACCGCCCCCTCTCATGAATCAAGCAATTATCAATTTTATTTCAGTCTTGTGTCGAATCTAGGAGAGAGGAACCCCTACAGCGTTCCAAGGGTTGATCCCCCTCAAGGATCAAATTCTATAGGGCTCCTTCTAGGGTTCTATCATCTGGTATCAGAGCAGCGATCTTGCTGCCCCTATAGCCGCCATCCATGCCTCCACCTTCCCAAGCAATTCCCACAATTGCTACGACACGCGCCTCCACCTTCCACCCTAGCAGCAGATCAAATTAGTCTGCTGCTGCCCCCTGCATTTGATCTGGAGATCTGGTATATTTTTATCACCCACGCCTCTTCAATACTGCAAAATCCTTTACCTTACATGTTGAATAAGTTTTTCCAAAAGTTATCCGCTGCAAATTTTGTTCGTCGAAAACGTTATCATTGTTGTAAAGGCGAAACGCTGCAGAAAGCCGATTGTTGCTTCTTGAAACTGAACTTTTAATCGTCCTTTTTGGCTGAAACTTTTATACAATTTTATAGATCATCTTAGCTTTCATCTAAGACCAATCTTATAAAAAAAATTTCTTCTGGATCTAGACTTATAGTGTTGTGATTCTTCATCGTGCAGTGCTGAAATTTTATGACGGAGAATCTGCCTTTCGTCATTTGGCCTCTTTAAAACCAAACTTTAGTTCATCCTTTTTGGCTGAAATTTTTACACAATTTTCAAGATCAAGTTGGCTTTCATCTGGATTTGATTTTACAAAAAAACTCCTTCTAGAACTGGTTTTCTTGTACGATCTTTCACCATCACGCAGTTCTGGAATTTTATGATAAAGGAATAAGCCTTGCATCTTTTGCCCTATTTCCATACCGTTATGCTTCCAAAATGTCGTCAAAATTTCTACTGGCATTGATGACATCTAAACTAAGGGTTTCTGCATAATTTTCTTAAACTTTCCCCTGGAATTTCGTTGAGAAATCATCATTTTTCCGACGCAAAAACTAGTTCAGTAGGACAACACATCGCAGCACTTCTTTTCACCAAATTCTATCAGATTTGAGTGCTATTTTTTGTGGGATTTTAGACTCTCTTTTCCTCATCACCAAACCCTACCATCCTTACCAAAAACCCTTCAAAACCCTACCCTAAACTGAAACCAAACAGCCTCCCAAATCAGCCACCCAAATCAGCCTACTTCCTTATCGATCCACTTACCTTTTTAGCTAACTTTCCTTACCGAGACACCTACCTTTGCTGCCATCTATCCCAGATCTAAATATATTTTCCTAACCTTCATATACTACTATCGCAGCCCTAAAACCACACCAATTCGTAGCCTAAACTCCATAAAATCGTAGCCCCAAATCAGCCACCCAAATCAGCCTATTCCTATCCAAACCAATTCACCTTCCAACCGACCACCCCATTCTCCAAAATTCCCATGCCACTAACCCGACAACAGCGAAAAGATCTCAGTATTATAGATCTAGAGGCATATACTATGACATCAAAGGAGGCTATCGATGCAAAGCTTGAAGCCTTTGGAAACCGTATGGAAGAGAAGATGCGATCCCTTTTCGCCGAATTCAGCATTGGCCGACTGTCGAGCCTGAGGAAATCACAACATAGAGAAACTTTAGATCGGTGAGATGATCCTTAAGAACATGGCCACATCACCTCTGATCTCAATAATCCATGCATAAAGGTTGACTTCCCTAGATGGGAAGAAGGAGACCCGATCGGGTGGATCTTACACGCGGAGCGCTATTTTTGGTTCTACCGAACCGCCGACGCCACACGGGTGGAGATTGCTGCCATCCACCTCGAGGGAGATGCTATTCAGTGGTTTAATTGGTTTAAGCACACCCATGGAGGACTCTCTTGGCAGCGATTCAAGGAAGGACTATTAGATCGCTTCGGACCAACCGATCAACAACATCGACGAACAATTGACAAAGATTCGTCAAACCTCTACAATACAAGAATACCAAACAAGATTTGAGTGTTTATCTAACCAAATTAAGAATTGGTCTGAGAAACAACTTTTAGGTACTTTTATCGAGGGCCTAAAGCTGGAGATCCGAGGAGAAGTAAAGGCGCGACAACCGTACACTCTTATGGCGGTGATTTCCTTCGTGCGTATCCAGGAAGAACAATTGAACCATGAGGTACGAAGGACAAGGGTCGCTCCCCGACCAGCCATGCCGAGGCCTACTACCCCCTCTACTGCCATCCAAGCCCCCGCACCAAAAATTTGACAAGAGATGAGCTTCACGAACGATCGGTCAAGGGGTTGTGTTGGCATTACGATGAACCGTGGAGTCGCAAACATCACTGCAAAAAGGGCCGACTCCTCATGATTGAACCAGTGGAGGATAAGGACAATGAAACATTTGAAGAAGCCCTTGAACCTAAAGAAGAAGCCATGGAGGAAGAGTCTCAACCGGACAACTACGCAGTGCACACATTGGCTGGCTATTCCAACCCGCAGATGATGAAAGTTGGAGGACTTCTAAAACAATAACCCATCACCGTTCTCATCGACACGGGCAACACCAATAACTTCCTCAATAGTAAGGTTGCTGCACGTTTGATGCTTCAAATCGAAGGTTGCAACAAGTTTGACGTAAAGGTCATCGACGGCTGAATCTTTAATTGCGACCAACGGTGCCCGCGGGTGAAACTACTCCTCCAAGACCAAGAAGTGGTAGCTGATTTCTTCCTCCTACCCATCAATGATTATGAAGCCATACTCAGGATCAAATGGCTCACAACACTAAGTGATATCTCTTGGAATTTTTCTAAATTAATCATGAAATTTTATTGCAAAGGGAGACAGGTCACGTTACGAGGCAAGCACGGGAGCCAAATTTCTACCATTTCGTCACAACGAATGGAGAAAGTTCTGCATAAAGCACATGGATTTTTTATGCATATCTAGCAGCCATCTAAGGGGGAGAGTATACAAAATTCAGATCCTAACATTGCCCTATAGCTGGACGAATTCGCTGACGTTTTCATGGAGCAGCGTAAGCTGCCCCCTAATCGGCCGCATGACCACTGTATTCCTATTATGTCGAGTAAATCTCTAGCAAATCTACATCTGTACCACTACCTTCACTTGCAGAAGGATGAGATCGAGAACATCGTCAAAGAGATGCTTGACACCGGGGTGATTCGACAGAGTTGTAGCCCTTATTCTTCACCGGTGTTGCTAGTGCGCAAGAAGGATGATACATGACGAATGTGCATTGATTATCGGGCCTTGAACGCTATCACCGTCAAGGACAAATATCCTATACCAGTTATAGATGAGCTCTTGGATGAATTAAAAGGAGCCCGAGTCTTCACTAAATTGGATCTTCGTTCCGGTTATCATCAGATTCGGGTATGCACTGAAGATGTTACGAAAACTACATTTCACACACATAACGGCCACTATGAGTTTCTGGTAATGCCTTTCGGACTTACGAATGCTCCTTCTACTTTCCCAAGCCTGATGAATGACATCTTCTGGAGTTTTCTATGCAAGTTCGTATTGGTGTTCTTTGATGATATTATCATTTATAGCCCTACGCTTGATATACATTTTCAGCACTTACGAACTATTCTAATGATTCTTCGGAAGAATACTCTTTATGTTAAATAGTCAAAGTGAAGCTTCTTACAGCATAAAGTGAAGTATCTTGGGCACATTATATAAGAGGATAGAGTGACGGTAGACCCGATGAAGATCGAGGCAATGCAAGGATGGCCAAAACCTATAAACGTAAAATCACTGCGTGGCTTCCTTGGACTCACGGGCTACTACCATAAATTGATGAAAGATTATGGAAAGATTAGTGCCCCGCTCATGTCCCTACTAAAGAAAGGTTTCTTCTTGTGGTCGGAACAAGCTTCTACAGCCTCCAAACGACTCAAGGCCGCCATGACGATGACTTGTGGTCGGAACAAGCTTCTACAGCCTCCGAACGATTCAAGGCCGCCATGACGATGACGCCAGTCCTAGCACTACCTGATTTCAGCCATACTTTTGTCATTGAGGCCGACGCATCAAGAGTTGGAATTGGGGCTATTCTTATGCAAGATGGTCGACTCCTAATTTACATCGAGGCTTCCCCCACACTCCATACGAGATTTTTATAGGAGATACTAATTACTACCAAATTTAAAATATGGTTGGATACAAATCCATGGCATGAAAGAGGAATAAAACTAGAAGAATTGTAATTCTTGCTCACGCCAGATTGGGCTCTCATCATCCTAAACCATACTAGAGGGCAGTCACCATTCCAGAAGAAAGATTGGCTATTACTAATGATTAACCATATGGTAGCACATGCAAAGAAGAAACGACCTCCCGACAAACTTCAGAATGGACGAAAAATTGAAAATCGAGTTTTCTTAGGCCTTCAGCCCAATCAGCAGGAAACTCGAGCCTTAGTGAAGTGGTCTCCCTATTTCTTAGGGCCTTACAAAATTAGGGATCACATTGGGGCCCTAACCTAGAGATCAGATTCGCGCACCAGATCAAGATTACAGTTGATCCATCAAGTATCCCACTACAAATGAAAATTTGAAGAAGACTAAAATTCAGTTGATGATAGCATGAGAATCATATGAGGAGCTCATGAAACCTCAGCCTTGAGGACAAGGCTGATTTGAAGAGGGCAAGTTTGATAGGACTCCAGCAGAGTTGAGTCCTAATCACGTAGAAGTAATCAATAAGAATCCTGTGAAATTGTAATAAAACCCCACCTAGTCACTTCTATCCTATAAAGAAGTGTGGCTAGGGTTTATTTTGGGGCCTTAGGGCTTAGTGGCTGTCGCCCCTTTATTGGGCTAGTCGGCTAGGGTTTCCCCCTGCTTAGGTCAGCTACAGAGCCAACCTAGCCGCCACCTGTTCCCTCTAAGACAGGTAGGCTATAGAAAGGGGCAAAAGAGTAATTATAGTTAGGCAAGCACCCATGGGCTAGGGTTTATAACCCTATATAATGATGTAGTCACCCCTCTCTTTTATCAAGTAATTATCAATTTTATTTCAGCCTTGTGCCGAGTCTAGGAGGGAGGAACCCCTATAGCGTTCCAAGGGTTGACCCCCCTCAAGGATCAAAATCTATAGAGCTCCTTCTAGGATTCTATCAGTTTGGTGACAGAGGTTTAGGGTTAGAGGGATGGCTTAGGGTTGCTGTTGATGGTAGTAACTAGTTTTGTAGGATTGGTGGCTGCGAAGGGTAAGGATCAGTGAAAGGTTCGGTGGTTGCGGAAGACCACTATTTAGGCTACGGTTTGAGTTGGCTGCGGACTCTGGAAATAGGTTATGATGGCTACATCTTAAGGCTAGAGGGGTGCCCTAACGATGACATGGGTGGTAGCAATAATTTCGGTAAGGATAAGATATGGGTGCAATAAAAAATATTGAAAGGTAGTGCTGCAGAATTCTGCATCGATATG
Organism: Ensete ventricosum; assembly: GCA_029747655.1. Classification (NCBI taxonomy): domain Eukaryota; kingdom Viridiplantae; phylum Streptophyta; class Magnoliopsida; order Zingiberales; family Musaceae; genus Ensete; species Ensete ventricosum. The sequence goes on from JAQQAF010000005.1 coordinate 19,738,000, forward strand.
TTACTATTTTGGGCTACAGTTTTGGGTGTTATTTGGATTATAAAAATAGGTTACGACGATTGTGTCTTAAGGCTAAAGGGATGCCCTAAAGACGTCTTGGGTAGTAGCAGTTGTTAGGAAACCTCAGCGGGAGCATTACCTACGCAACGAAAATCAAAACAAATGCTAGTTTCTCACGCAGATCAAAACATCGAGCAAAGAATGGGTTACGAGAAAGTCACAAAAATAAAAAAAAACTGCATCATGTGAGAGATTGTTTTACTTAGGGAGATTTTATATCTTTGTAGTCCAGATACGGATGGAGAGGATGAAGGAAGTCAAGCGTCTTCCTTTCTAGCGGTATCCATACGATGGATCTCTATAGTGAATCTCCTCCAATCTGATCTTGCAACTCTTGCAACTCTTGCAAAGGGAGGGAGGAGAATAGGAGGGGGAGGCCAAGGCTGCAGCCTATCAACCATGAGTCTCCCCTCCTATTTTTAGAGAGCCACCAAAAACCCTAGGGCTCCTGCCTTAGTGGGTATTGGATTTCCATCCAATTAACCACTAACCTTGCATTATTGGATCTCTTTCCAATAATTATAGGACTCTAGCAGGGTTGAGTCCTACTCACTTAGAAGTAATCAATAAGAATCCTGTAAGATTATAATAAAACCCCACCTAGTCACTTCTATCCTATAAAGAAGTGTGACTAGGGTTTATTTTGGAGCCTTAGGCTTAGTGGTCGTCGCCCCCTTTACTAGGCTAGTCGGCTAGGGTTTCCCCCTGCTTAGGTCGGCTACAGAGCCAACCTAGCCACCACTTGTTCTCTCTAAGACACGTAGGCTATAGAAGGGGCAAAAAGGTAATTTTAGTTAGATAAGCACCCCATGGGCTAGGGTTTACAACTCTATATAATAATGTAGCAGCCCCCTCTATTTTATCAAGCAATTATCAATTTTATTTCAGCCTTGTGCTAAATCTAGGAGGGAGGAACCCCTATAATGTTCCAAGGGTTGATCCCCCTCAAGGGTCAAAATCTATAGAGCTCCATCTAGGGTTCTATTATCTGGTATCAGAGCAGCGGTCTTGCTGCCCCTATAATCATCTCAGCCACCTCCACATTCCCAAGCAATTCCCATAATTGCTGCGACACGCGCCTCCAACTTCCACCCCAGCGGCAGATCAAATCAATTTGTCGCTGCCCCTGCCCCTGTGTTTGATCTGGAGATCTGGTATATTTTTATCACCCACACCTCTTCAATATTACAAAATCCTTGACCTTACACGTTGAAAAGTTTTTCTATACTTTCATTGCTGCAAAATTCTACTGTTGCAAACGTTATCATCGTTGCAAAGGGGAAACGCTGCAGAAAAATTTCAGCCGATTGTTGCTTCTTGAACCTAAACTTTTGATCATCCTTTTTGGCTGAAACTTTTACACAAATTCCTAGGTCATCTTAGCTTTCATCTAAGATTGATCTCTGGAAAAAAATTAATTATGGATCTGGACTTATCGTGCTGCAATTCTTCATCGCGCAGTGCTGAAATTTTACGACGAAGAATCTGCCTTCCGCATGTTGGCCTCTTGAAACCAAACTTTTGTTTATTTTTTTGGTCGGAACTTTTACACAATTTCATAGATCATCTTAGTTTCATCTAAGATTAATCTCTAGCAAAAATACTTTCTAAAACCGGAATTATAGTGCTGCAATTTATCGTTGCACAGTGTTGGAATTTTACGATGAAGAATCTGCCTTCTGCATTTTGGCCTCTTGAAACTGAACTTCTATTCATCCTTTTTGGCCAAATTTTTACACAATCCCAAGGATCAACTTGGCTATCATCTGGGATTGATTTCTAAAAAAATTCATTCTGAAATCGGTTTCCTTGTGCAATCTTTAACCAGCATGTAGTTATGGAATTTTTACGATGAAGGATCTACTTTTCATCTTTTGCCCTATTTCCCTACTATTACGCTGCCAAAATTTCGTCAAACTTTTTACTGGTACTCCCAACATCTAAACCAAGGGTCCAGCATAATTTTCTTAAATTTTACTATGGAAATTACGTCGAGAAGTCATCGTTTCTCCAACAAAAATCTGTTCAGTAGAACAGCACATTGCAGCACTTTTTTTGTCAAATTCTATCGGATTTGAGTGCTATTTTTTGTGGGATTTCAGACTCTCTTTTCCTCATCACCAAACCCTACCACCCTCACCAAAAACCCTTTAAAACCCTACCCTAAACTGAAACCAAATAGCCACCCAAATCAGCCCTAAGCCGCAGCCTACTCCCATCCAAACCGATTCACCTTCCAAATGGCCACCCCTTCTCCAAAATTCTCATGCCACTAACTCGACAACAAAAGAAAGATCTCAATATTATAGATCTAGAGGCATACACCATGGCATCAGAGGAGGCCATCAACGCCAAGTTTGAAGCCTTTGAAAGCCACATGGAGAAGAAGATGCGATCCTTATTCGTCGAATTCAGCATTGGCCGATCGTCAAGCCTGAGGAAGTCACACCATGGAGAGACTTCAAATTGGCGAGATGATTCTCAAGAGCATGGACACATCACCTATGATCCCAACAATCCATGCATGAATGTTGATTTCCTAAGATGGGAAGAAGGAGACCCAATCGGATTGATCTCGCGTGCGGAGCACTATTTTCGGTTCTACCAAACCGCCGACGCTACACGGGTGGAGATCGTTGCCATACAACTCGAGGGAGATGCTATTCAGTGATTCAATTGATTTGAACACATACATGGAGGACTCTCTTGGCAGCGGTTCAAGGAAGAACTTCTAAACCGCTTCGGTCCGACCGATTTCGACAACATCGATGGACAATTGGCAAAGATTCGTCAAACCTCTACAATACAAGAATTCCAAACAAGGTTTGAGCATTTACCTAACCAAACTGAGAATTGGTCTGAGAAACAACTTTTATGTACTTTTATTAAGGGCCTAAAGCCAGAGATCCGAGAAGAAGTAAAGGCACAACAACCACACACACTTGTGGCGATGATTTCCTTCGTATCCAGGAAGAACGATTGAACCACGGGGTATGAAGGACAAGGGTCGCTCCCCGACTAGCCATGCCGAGGCCTACTGTCCCCTCTACTGCCATCCAAGCCCCCGTACCAAAAAAGTTGACAAGAGACAAGCTTCGTGAACGATCGGCCAAGGGGTTGTGTTGGCATTACGACGAACCATGGAGCTGCGCACATCACTGTAAAAAGGGGTGGCTCCTTGTGATTGAATCAGCGGAGAATGAGGACAATGAAATATCTAAAGAAGCCCTTGAACCTAAAGAAGAAGCCATGGAGGAAGAGTCCCAACCAGTCGGACTACATAATGCACGCATTGGCCGTCTACTCCAACCCGTAGACGATGAAAGTTGGAGGACTTCTGAAGCAGCAACCCATCACCATTCTCATCGACACAGACATCACAAATAACTTCCTCAACAGTAAGGTTACTGCATGTTTGGCGCTTCAAATCGAATGTTGCAACAAGTTCGACGTAAAGGTCGCCGACGGTCGAATTCTCAATTGCAATCAATGGTGCCCACGGGTGAAGCTACTCCTCCAAGACCAAGAAGTGGTAGGCGATTTCTTCCTCCTACCCATTGATGATTATAAAGCCATGCTTGGGATCGAATGGCTCATAATGCTAGGTGATATCTCTTGAAATTTTTCTAAATTAATTATGAAATTTTATTGCAAAGGGAGACAGGTTACATTGCGAGACAAACGCGGGAGCCATATCTCCACTGTTGCGTTTTGCACAAAGCACATGGGGGATTTTTTTATGCATATCCAGCAGCCATCTAAGGGGGAGAATATACAAAATTCAGATCCTAAGCTTGCCCTCTGGATGGATGAATTTACAGATGTTTTCACGGAGCTGCATAGACTGCCCCTTAACCGACCGCATGACCACCGTATTCCTATTCTACCGGGCAAACCTCTAGCAAATTTATGTCAGTACTGCTACCCTCACTTGCAGAAGGATGAGATTGAGAACATCGTCAAAGAGATGCTTGACACTGGGGTGATTCGACAGAGTTGCAGCCCTTATTCTTCAGTTGTGTTGCTAGTGTGCAAGAAGGATGGTACATAGCGAATGTGCATTGAATATCGGGCATTGAACACTATCACCGTCAAGGATAAATATCCTATACCAGTCGTAGATGAGCTCTTGGATGAATTAAAAGGAGCCCGAGTCTTCACTAAATTGGATCTCTGTTCCGGTTATCATCAGATTTGGGTATGCACTGAAGATGTTCCAAAAATTACATTCCGCACGCATAACGGCCTTTCTGACTTACAAATGCTCCTACTTTCCCAAGCCTAATGAATGACATCTTCCGAAGTTTTCTACGTAAGTTCGTATTGGTGTTCTTTGATGATATTTTCATTTATAGCCCTACGCTTGATATACATTTTCAGCACTTACGAACTGTTCTAACGATTCTTCAGGAGAATACTCTTTATGTTAAGCAGTTAAAGTGCAGCTTCTTACAATATAAAGTGGAGTATCTTGGGCACATTATATCAGAGGATGGAGTGACAGTAGACCCGATGATGATCGAGGCAATGCAAGGATGGCCGGAACCTACAAACGTAAAATCGCTGTGCGACTTCCTTGGACTCATGGGTTACTATCATAAATTTGTGAAAGATTATGAAACGATTAGTGCTCCGCTCACATCCCTACTGAAGAAAGACTTTTTCTTGTGGTCGAAACAAGTTTCTACAACCTTCGAACGACTCAAGGCCGCCATGATGACGACGTCGGTCCTAGCACTACCTAATTTTGATCGCACTTTTGTCATTGAGGTCGACGCGTCAGGAGTTGGAATTGGGGCTATTCTTATCCAAGATGGTCAACTCCAAATTTACACTGAAGCTTCCCCCACACTCCATACGAGGTTTTTACAGGATATACTAATTACTATCAAATTTAAAATATGGTTGGATACAGGTCCATGACACGAAAGAGGAGTAAAAGTAGAAGAATTACAATTCATGCTCACGCTAGATTGGGCTCGCATCATCCTGAACCATACTAGAGGGCAATCACTATTCCAGAAGAAAGATTGTGTATCACTAAAGACTAACCATATGGCAGCATATGCAAAGAAGAAACGACCTCCCGACAAACTTCAGAATGGATGAAAAATTGAAGATCGAGTTTTTCTACACCTCTAGCCCGATCAGCAAGAAACTCGAGCCTTAATGAAGTGGTCTCCCTATTTCTTTGGGCCTTGCAAAATTGAGGATCACATTGGGGCCTTAATCTGGAGATCGGATTCGTGCACCATATCAAGATTACAGTTGATTCGCCAAGTATCCCACCACAAATGGAAATTTAAAGAAGACGACTCAGCCCAAATCCTTCCAGCTAACACCCTAGCTAATGAGGAGGCCAAAGTTCAGTTGATGATAGCATGAGAATCATATAAGGAACTCATGGAACCTCAGCCTTGAGGACAATGCTGATTTGAAGAGGGCGGGTTTGATAGGTCCAGCAGGGTTGAGTCCTAATTACTTAAAGTGATCAATAAAAATCCTGCGAGATTGTAATAAAACCTCACCTAGTCACTTCTATCCTATAAAGAAGTGTGGCTAAGGTTTATTTTGGGGCCTTAGGGCTTAGTGGCCGCTACCCCTTTACTGGGCTAGTCGGTTAGGGTTTCCCCCTGCTTAGGTTGACTACAGAGCCAACCTAGCTGCCACCTATTCCTTCTAAGGCAGGTAGGCTATATAAGGGATAAAAAGGTAATTTTAATTAGGCAAGCACCCCATGGGCTAGTGTTTGTAACTCTATATAATGATGTAGCTGCCTCCTCTCTTGGAACTCTTCTAGTTTACTGCTCCTTCATTTAGGGTGAAAACATATCCTGAGTTCAACTTGCTAGCATCAATGTCGAACTGAAAACTTGGGTCTGTGTAGCCCTCAACCTAGATGCTACCTCCTCCATATACTTGTAAAAGATCTTGCTCCTTCTCAAGGACTTAAAGATACACTTTACTGCCTTCCAGTGTTTTAAACCTAGATCTGCCTAATACCTCCTCGTGACACTCATAGCATGTGCTATATCAAGCCTGGTACATAGCATAGCATACATGATAGATCCTATCACTGAGGCATAAGGTATCTTATCCATGTCTGCCCTTTCTTCAGGAGTCTTTGGGGACATACTCCTAGAAAGTGATATTCCATGTCTCATCGATATAAGACCTCTCTTGAAATTCTCCATGCCAAACCATTTGATAATAGAGTCTATGTACCTGGACTGGGACAAGCCAAGCATCCTCTTGGATCTATCTCTATAGATCTGAATCCCCAAAATATATGATGCTTCCCTAAGTCTTTCATGGAGAAGTTTCTGGATAGCCAAGTCTTTACTATGGAGAGCATTCCTATTGATGATGAAAGAGGGGAGAATACAAGGCTATTATAGGGCTTCTAAACCCAACTCCTAATAGGGTTCCTACTTAAGATTCATACTCCTAACAACTCCTACTCCAACTCTAAGAAGTAGCTCCTACTTCTAACAACTCCAACTCCAACTCTAAGAAGCAACCTCCAAACTAATCATAATCCTATTCTAACTTAACCCCTCTTTAACCAATCCCCTTTTAACTAGGATAAGGGGTGGTTAATTAGGGTGACATGTATCTTATTATTCCCTCAAAATATCTTCCTCCAAACTAATTCTAACCTAGCCGACCTCCTCACCTCTTTAATAGGGATCGACTAGATAGAATTTACATGAATGCCCTTTGGATTCATGTCTACCCTCTTCAATGAAACTAAATTAGGACTCCCCTAGCTAGAGTCATAACATAGATCTCATAGTGTGCTTCCATAGCCAAAAGAATTCTGATGGATTTCAGCATGGCTACAGGTAAGAAGGTTTCGTCATAGTCAACTCTTTGCCTTTGAAAACCTCTTGGCTACCAGCCTTGCCTTTGAGGTCTCCATCTTTCCATCTACTCTTATCTTTTTCTTGAAGATCAACTTGCAACCAATAGGTATAATACCCTCAGGTGGATCAACAAGGTTCTAAACCTTGTTGGAGTACATGAAATCCATCTTAGAATTCATGGCTTCTTGCCACTTCCTGGAGTCTATACTCATAATAGCCTCCTCGTAAGTCTAACGATCAACATCCTGAGTGTCCTCTCCACTGATATGTCCCACATCTTTCAGGAGGGTATGATACTTTGCTAGACCTACGCAAAGTTGGAACTTGTGTGCTAGGTACCTCAATAGACTCGGTCTTTAGAATAGTGCTTGAGCTAGATTTTTCAACCTCGCTCAACTCTATCACACTTCCACTATTTCCACCAAGATTGTGTTACTTCTGAAGGAACACAACTCTTTCGGCAATAAAGATCTTTTGGTCCTCGGTTTAAGAGAAATAATACCCATAAGTTTCCTTGGGGTATCCCACAAACTTGTACCGCTCCATCATTGATTCTAACTTGTCGAGGTTGTGTCTTCTATCGTGGGTAGGGTAGCCCCAAATCTTAACAACCTTAAGATCAAGCTTCTTCCCTTTCCATATCTCATATAGTATAGACACTACCGACCTAGATGAAACTATGTTCAAAATGTAAGCTGCGATCTCCAGGGCATATCCCTAGAATGAGACGGGTAAGTCGGCAAAACTCATCATGGACCGTACCATATCTAACAACATGTGATTCCTCCTTTCTAATACACCATTAAACTGAAGTGTATAAGGAGGTATCTATTGAGATAGAATCTTATGGTCTTTGAAGAAATGGGTGAACTTTGTACTCAAATACTCTTCTTGTCCACTTCATCTTATTTCCTCTTAGATGCACTTTCATTCATGATATGTGGAGCTATATCTAGCATAAATAAACCATTATACAATGTTCCTCTAGTGATGATCTTATCATCCAAAATCAATGAACAACTGTTATTATCAAAAACTAATTTATATCCTATAATTGTCAGAAATAGAGATAATATTTTTGATGATAGAAGGAATGTAATAACATGCATCTAATGCAATAATATCTCTACTAGGCAAATGTAGGGTGACCTCACCAATAGCAACTCTTGCTCCATTACCTATCTTGAGGATCATCTCGCCTCTCGCTAGTCTCCTAATCCTTGTCGAAACCTGCAATGGATTGCAGGTATGATAAATAGTATCTTATACCCATATGTTATCATTAAACTATGACAAATTATCACGGGCTTAGCTGATTTTGCCTAAGCCGTGCAGCACCCATGTGTGTCCGTCCACAAAGGTCAGCCCTCCCCGAGATCTCCTAGAGTCCCTAGACTTACAAAAGAGAAAACGGGCCAGACGAATCAATTCCCACGGGATCCACAAGCAACTGCTCAAGCAAACACTTTATAAAGCCAGATACAAATTACACCCATGGATATTATAAACTCAGAGATGTTGCACATAAAGGATAATGGTCCATTACAGACCGATGTCCCCATAAGTGCTTACAAAATATACTCATATTTATAAGTCAAAATTGGCCACAAAGTAAACCAAAATAGGGCTGCTAAGCCTACTGCAAGCCCTCTACTTGCTGTACAAGGTATGTATACAAATCGAAGGAAATGGACAAATATGAGCATTTCATCGAACACCTTATTTACATTATTGTCTGTGACATTCTCCCCCACTTATTCCTTCGACGCCCTTATCGAGGCCACTGTAGATGCTACATCTCCTCGCATTATGCTGAATCTTCAATCTTCTGCTTTGGCTGCAACACACCCCTTTGGCTCCCAGCCACTCTCCGTCGCTGTTGTTGAGTAGTCGAACTCTGATCCGCTCTATTTCTTCAACTCACCAATGACTGAATCTGGTATGAGGTTGGCTGAGTTGTGTTGATCCTTGTTGGTTCTCGCGGATCCTTCTGATAAAGGAAAAGACCTGCCTTATTATGCACCAGTATCACAGTATACTCATGTTGCTTGAACTGGGTGGATGCTTGTTGGAACTTTGACGAGCATCACCTCGTAGACTTTAAGGATTTTGAGGTCCTTCCTCCACAATGTTTGTCCATTGATCATTCTTCTACATTTAGTTGTCACTTCCAAATATGTTCGCGTCACTCCCGCTTTCGATTAGTCAATTGGGAAATAAAGTGGACAATCTACTCTCAGTAGTACTGATCACCAATAGTGAGGATTTGACAACTATTATCTTCCATAAGCTTTCTTTGAAGGGTCATTGAACTTATGCAGAGCTCCTCTACTGGATAAGTAAGAGAACTGTGATACTCAACTTCACCCATTCCCTTAGTAGTTGAGAAGACAATGTTACTTGGCTTCGCTCGCCTCCTCGAGTTAAGAGAATTGGGATACTCGGTTTCACTCATTCTCTTGAGTTGAGAACGCAAAAGTTACTCTATTTCACCTACCTCCTCGAGTTTGTACTTCATGCATTGAGCTGGTTACTAACATTCGCCCGCTCTTTGCTCATACTTCTGAAGCACTTGAAGTGTTTGCACTCTTTGCGTTGAGTTAGCTACTGTGATTCACCTTCCCACTGCCATTGAACTTCTGGAATGCAAGAAGTTTTGCCCGAAAAGAGCAAAAAGTTTATCCCAACTTGGAGTCCCCCAACTTGGAGTAAGTCTTTGATAGATCTGGTCGCCTCTGGGATTGTACCATCTTCTCCATCACCTTTGCCGCCTACTCCTCTGAGTAGAAAGGTACAGTATCACGTACTACCTACTTCGTTCCTTGGTCGAGCACTCCTGCATCAACCCGAAGTCCCCCGCTTTCGGCTATCTTGATGAGAAGTCTATCGACACTGGTCTTATGAAGTTCCTTGGCCTCTGCCCTTCTGCCCTGTATTGGTACTTGGAGTTTGCCTTAGCATACTCCACCTCCTCGGCCCCTTTTACGACCAATGCTCTCCGTCCATGAGAGCAAGGGATAGATGACTCCACGGAAGTCCCGCCTCTGCGGTACCATGGTGCTACCAAGCTCATGGCCCTACTATCCATTACCTTGTATCTTCATCCCTTCCTTCGTGATCGATAGATCCGCCTCTACGGCACTGTGGTGCTCCTCCGAGTCCACCTACTTTCTAACCGACGCTTTGCTTTTGGGTAGCTGAGCCCCGCTGGACTCGTCATCGCTTCATCGCCCCTTTCGATCACCTACTTCAACACCACTGTGTCCTCCTAGCAGTTCTCCTTGGTCGATGGAAAGACAGACTGTAAGTCTTATGCATGGCCTCCGCCATCTTATTGCAGGGCTCGCGTCGATTCTGTTCTCCATAGCTTCCTTGGTAGCAATGTTCGCTTACTCGGCTTTGTCCTCTGACTTGCCGGGCTCCCTTAAGCGAATGCGAGCACTGAAGCAGTCCACCTCTCCAGCTGCTCCGATCATACCTTAGTATAATCAAGTCTCCTCCATGGGACTCACTGGTACTTGCAATCTGACTACTCCCTCGGTGGTACACAGTCCCCTTATGCTGATGACCAAGGCTTTTATCTGATGTAAGCTTCGATGCATACACACGGAAGACCCGCCTCTGCGGTACCATGGCATTCACATCTTGAATCAACAGCCCTTCTTGTCGTTGCATTGTTCATCGAAGTGGAGCTCCCAACAGCTCTTGATCATTCACATGATCACATCCCCCTCTATGGGACTCACTGGTACTTGCACTTGGACTTCTTCCTCAGTGGTATACAGCCCCCATATGCTGATGACTAAGGCTTTCATCCAATGCAAGCTCTGATGCACACACGAAGATTTGCCTCTATGGTACTACGACATTCACTCCTTGAATCCATAGCCCTTCTTCTTGTTATGTCGTACACCAAAGTGGAGCTCCCAGTAGCTCCTGATCATACCTCCACATGATCTTATCCCTCACGGGACAGGATTGCCCGTATTGCATTGCCACGAACTATTCTACCACGATCCGCTGCACCATGTCACCTCCTGGTGATATCTCCATTGCATACAGATTCTCGTGTGATGAACTCGGACTACGGCTTCTCCACGTGTGGCCTCTGCTAACACATCGTAGGGCCTCCGCCATCTCTGATTTTTAGTTCGCTCCCTTGGCAATTCACCTTCGTCCACCCACTCTTGGGTCACACCTAGACGAAGCATAGCTCTAGGACAGTTCGTCGCCTAGTAGCTCATGAAGTCCCCCAGACTTCGCTAGAATTGGTGCACCATTGTTTGGATCCTGGGCCTCTATCCCCTACCAGCACAATCTCTGCTATGCACCTCTTGTTCCTGACAACTCGAATGGCAACATTATGGTATATTCTTCAAGAGTACCCGCCTCTACGTCCTCTTGCCCCGTGCTAAGGTATCTTGATCCCAACTTTGCCTCCGCAAGTTGAATCACCTTAGTTACTCCGTCAAATGCATCTCTGAGGTAACTTACATGTGCTTCGAAGCTCCCTTTGTCTTTGGCACTATGCAAGATAAGTCTGCCCCATTAGAATGAAGAACCCATGGAATGACATAATCCCACTCTTGCCTCTACAAGAGTTCATGCCCTTAACCTCTGTCCAAGGAAAGCTCTATGCCTCCGCTCCATGTTCCATCTTCTATGTCGACTCTCTTCATGCGGCTTGGATACTTCACCAAGTTCCACCCAAGTCGCTCCGCTCCTCGATTTGAATTGAGTTGATAGTGGCCCTCGCGTCCACCATTCCATGGGTCAACCCTCCGTTGAGTTTGATTTCTACATCGACTCGAAGTGTGCCTTCATATGATATTGTCTTGGATTGCTCCCCCACTTGATCTCGGTCCGTTGAGCTTTGTGGAGATATTACCTTGAGAAACTCTTCCTCAATATGTGTGATCTGTTGCACATGATTCTCCCTCTGGAGAACTCGGATTTATCCCTCCTGAATATCTGTTCTGTTGGAGCAACTTTCCTCTTTACATTCTTCCCACTAGAAGTTTCGGAGACCACCATCTCCTTTGGACTACTCCATCTTGCTGAACAACTTGTGCCTTGTTCTGCCCCCGTGAATGCACTTGCTAGATTGCGACCCTTTGCCAATATAGTCCCCCACTACACCCTTCAGGGTCTAGCAATGTGCTGAACTTGTTACACATTTAAGCCGCCTACGGACGTATCCTTTCCATGTTGAAGAGAAAGTTCTGATGCCCCATGACACTGAGTTCTGATCGCACCTTAGGATAGCCACGAATACTCTGCGTCCGTGTACAAGCCCTTACATGAGTTTCGAATCCTTTAAGTTAGCAATTCCCCTCACCTCTGTGAGCTTTGCACAACTCTTTCGGTCGTTACGCAACACCTCCCACCTTACACAGTCTCATCTTTCACCAAACACCCCACTTGTCTTGAGCACCGTCAAGTTAGGTTGCCAACGTTGAGCTATAGCTCAAACTCAACCATCCCAATCTTTGTATGCTACACATTCTTCTTCGCTTGCTTGTCCTAATGGTGCCTCTCGTGCAAAGGGTTGGCCATTCCTCTGAATGCCAAACCTGGATGTGCGCTCCTCTGAGCGACTCCTTTCCCTACATCTCAATGTCCATTTCCCGCAAACGGTTGCGCGTGCTGGCTGTCCTCCACGCAACCCAACTAGGTCCCCCACGTTTGTATGGCGAGTGTTTCTGTGTATGCTTATCCCGCTCTGATACCACATTATCACAGGCTTAGCTGATTTTGCCTAAGCCGTGCGGCACCCATACGTGTCCGTCCACAAAGGTTAGCCCTCCCCGAGATCTCCTAGAGTCCCTAAGACTTACAAAAGAGAAAACGGGCCAGAAGAAGTAATTCCCACGGGATCCATAAGCAACTGCTCAAGCAAACATTTTATAAAGCCATATACAAATTACACCCATGGACATTACAAACTCAGAGAGGTTGCACACAAAGGATAATGGTTCATTACAGACCGATGTCCCCATAAGTGCTAATAAAACACACTCATATTTACAAACCAAAATTGGCCACAAAGCAAACCAAAATATGTCTGCTAAGCCTACTGCAAGCCCGCTACTTGCTGTACAAGGTATGTACACAAACCGAAGGACACGGACAAACATGAGCATTTCATCGAACACCTTGTTTACATTGTTGTCTGTGACAAAATGGAGACTGATAATGAATGCACCTGAAGCTTCTTCAAGCTTCTATTTTGCCTTCTCTATAAGGTACTCTTTGTAGTTCCTTTTTCAATGCCCGTCTCTGTTGTAGTAGAAGCATTGACCTTTATCCTCTGCTGGGTCTTTCTTAGCAACCTTTGCCTTATCCGATTTGCCCTTTCCCTTGCCCTTCTTATAAGACTTATTAGCCTTCCTTTTCTTTTTGGTCTCACAATTGTAGAGAACTGGCTTCTCTTTCTTGATAGTGCTCTCGCCTCCCTCAACATATTGAGGAACTCAAGGAGAGTCACCTTAAGCTTGTTCATATTAAAATTCATAATGAACCGAGAAAAGGAATCTAGTATGGACTAAAGTATAAGATCAATACACAGGTTATCCTCTATGACCATTCATAGACCTGTAAGTTTCTCAATCCACTCTATCATCACTAGAATATGGTATTAAACTAATGTCTGTTGAATCTCAGATTTTGATGATGAAATTAATTGATGGGTTATTGATCTAACAAATGTGTTAGAGATGATTGATGTAGGATTAACTACGATAGAGAGAGAATTACAATTAGATGTTGGGCTAGAGTCAAGTCTGGGCATCGGGCGGGGGTTCGAATGATGTAGTTGGAACTCGCCGAGAGACTCGTCGGAAGCTTGCCAAAAGTATCGGAAGCTTGTTAGGAGTTCGCCGGGAGCTTGCCGAAGGTGATCGGGAGCTTGTCAGGATGGCATCGGGAGTTCACCGGAAGAAGACCAAGGGACTCACCGGAAGATCATCGGGGGCTGCCAAAAAGCTTGCCGGGAGTTAGGAGGGTCTTGATTGGACCTGATGGTCACATTGATTGTAATTAATTAGTCATAGTTAGCATTAATCATAGTTAGTGTCAATTGATCTTAACAATTAGTATCAGAGCCACGTGCTACTCATTAGACTAAAACCCAAGTGAGTAAATGACTTTGTTTGGCATGAACGAGGGACATTTTATTGCACGTCCTCCCATGTTCAATGGGATGGATTACACATTTGAAAACTAGAATGTTTATTTTTTATTTCCATGGATTTTAAGTTATGAAACATTGTTGAGAATGATTTTGAAAAATCTTCTAAACCCATGAATGAATGAAATGATTTTGAAAATAAAGCTTTTTCGTTAAATGAAAAGGCAATGAATGCATTATTTTGTGCACTTGATAAGAATGAATTCAATCAAGTTTCTGTTTATGATACTACTTATGATGTTTGGCATACACTTGAAATCACATATGAAGGCACTAGTAAAGCCAAAGAGTCTAAAATTAATATTTTAGTTTATAATTATGAATTATTTAGAATGAAACCAAGTGAGTCCATGGAAGATAGGTACACCCGTTTCACGGATGTCGTCAATTATCTAAAAGCTCTTGTAAATGTTTTTTCTAATATATACCTAGTCCACCGCTACTACTGACTCTAAAACTAATCAACTCCAGTCTGACTTGTCTTTCTCTCGTTCTTGCTACCCTAGCTTTGATTCTCACCATCTAGTCTTTCACTCTCAATGACCTCTCTTTCTACTTCTATTAACTATGAGACTTGTAGTTGTTCCTAGCATCCTTTCTTCCTTGGGCACTTAACCTGTATTTCCACCTGTTAGTCTGCTCCTCCTCGGGTTCAACCTGATACTCATTGCTTTTATTCTATATTTTTTTATTTAATTAAACATTCAGGTATATAATATTGATTAGTATTTTCTAGTATTTGATTAGGAAAACCATGTCTAAAAAGGGTAGTTTCCATTTCGTGTCCAAAGCAGTAAGGATCCAGATCAGTAGTTATAGAGTGAAAAGAGCTCGATTTGAGTTTAAAGCCAGGGAATAAAGGATACGAGTTGTATAACATAGAAACAAGCTCAGTAGTAGGTATGATAGAGCGTAAAAAGCAAATAGAATCAAATTCACGCCAACAAGAGTTGAATAAAGCCCACACAAATGTAAGGCTTTCACTAGTACTAGAAAAAGATTGAAACACATAATAGAGGATGTCGGTTCGAGCTACAAGACCGATAAGACCACTAGCAAGATTGAAACCGACACTAACCGGCTTAAATAGTGCCCAAGAGAATAGCACTATTGGAAAACAGACTATAACCGCCAACTACTACAATAGATGAGACTGTTACTTTGCCTAATGAGCCTGCCCTTACTTTCTCTTATTCTTGTACTAATGCCTGTAAGAATTGGACTGGCGCTATTGGAATCAACTATTCAGCTATACTACCTAACGGAATGGAACTAGGAATAAAAAAATCTATTTTAGTAGTATCAGATTAGGAATAAGGGTATAAAGAATCAATTAGGAATACAGGATAGCTAGCATAACTCTAAGACATTTAGTAATAGATATAAGAATTGAGGCCGGGAAATAAGAATAGAGGCGTGTATGATATAGTGTATTAGGGAATAGAATAGAATTACTGATAATCGGAATGTCAGGATATGGGTAGTAGGACATAGAACCAACCCGGGAAGACATAGATTAGGGCAAAAAATATGAGTATGGTGTAACGCATACAGAGATAGACTTAACTCACTGGTAATAGGAATGAACTTATGCACAAATCAAACTATAAGAATAAAAGCAAGTAACGAGTTTTGTATTTGGTCAAGCAACGTCAGGGGTTCATAGCTAAATAGCCTAGAATCGAACTCAATAGTTCAAGCCTTGTTCTCATCACATGCAATGATGTTGACCGAAGACTGATCCCAATGCACAAGGGATATAGCTTGTTGACGGAGTGTCTGGACTATAGCACTGAATGATTGCCCCTGCGGGAGATAAGACTGATTGGTCTGATGGTAGCTCTGAGATGAAAATGATTGGGAACATAGTAGCTCTATGGTATGCTTGTTTCCCCCGTCGGTAGGTTTGTTTGTGCCGGTGTCAATGTAAAGTAAATATCATTCTTATATGTAAACTGAATTTCTTCTCAATGATCAGTTGATCACATGTCCACGATTAATGGCTGAGCATAGAATAAGTTGTGCCGGTGTCTCTCGTATGTTGGGTATGTTTCATATGCCACCGTAAGATGTAGTGTTAATTCCTATTTTTGTTAGGTAGTTTTAGCTTGAAAGCAAGCCTTAGATGAAATAGCGACAGGCTAAGAGAAAGGAAGGATAGCTTTGAAGGTAGTGGCTCAAGTCTGTTTATCCCCAGTTCCGAGTTCCGAGTTCCGAGTTCCAGTTCTGTTCTTGTTGATGGTGATTTGATTCCTTTTTCTAGTATCCATATGATAAGTGAGTGTTTTCATTATCAATATGATAAGTAAGTGGAAGCCCCCAGCTCTACTCTAACTAAGGAATATCTGTTAGTTTTAGAGTCAGTTCTTTATTCTTTAATTTTAGGTAAAACTCGATTGAGCACAACCTTTTTTGCCTTTCTTTAGACTCACTTTTCTGCCCTGGCTCACTCATTTTCTGGACACAAGTTGATCTTTGTGGGAGAACGAAGACTTCCCTTTGGGGTCTACTCTATCATTTTCTTGAGAGCCTTTCTATACATTAGACTTTTGCTTCGACTTCCACTCTTTGGACCACTGACTATGCTCGGACTGTTGGAGCTTTGCCGAATCCAGGAAAAGCGGATTCTAAGTTAGTTGCTTTTTGTAGCATAGGAGGGAATGTGATGAAAGTTTTTAACTTATATTGGAAGGGACTTCACTCTGCAACAACTTATAGGAGTAGGGGCTTAAGGTCCACGCATGAAATTAGTCTGAAATACTCTTTTAAGATGGATTTCATAAGATTACTAAATCTCCCAGTTCCTGTTCTTTAAGTATCTAGTTGAGTAAAGATCTTCCCATTCACTTCATCAACAACAGCTCGAGAATCATCCCTCTTGTTTAAAGTTTCATCCCTAGTCTTATCTTCCTTGTTTCAGTTTCATCTGTGTTTGTTGGTTTAAGAGGTAAATAGCAATCCAGTCAACAATTAATGCCCATAGTTTGGATCCTAAAGTAATTGCAATATAAGAGATTAAAGATCTTTATAACTTTCCTCTTGAAGAATTTATTTGATCTCTTATTACTTATGAACTGAGCTATAAAGTTTGTGACGAACTTGATGAACCCCTTCCAAAGAACATAAAGGATTTAACACTGAAAACTACAGATGACTCCATGAGTGAAACTTTGAGTGATGAGGACAATGACATTACACTATAATCCAAAAAAATTAAAAAACTATGAAAAAGAATAAAAAATATAAAAATAAAAATGAACCAAAAAGTGACAACATTATATGCTTTGAATGTAAGAAGTCGGGACATTTAAAAAATAAATATCCTCAATTAAAGAAGAAGGTGCTACACAAGAAGAAGGCTCTTTCGACGATTTGGGATGACTCAAGCTCGTCATATGAAGAGGACAACATCAAATAAGAAGTAGCCAACTATGCTCTTATGGCCATCCATGATGAGGTAAGTGAGTCTTTAAATATTTCCTTTACTGAATTATTGAATAGTCCGCGAGTTGATCTACTGTGTGAATATGAGAAACACGTAGTTGATGATTGATCATTTGATCTCGTACAAAATGAAAGCCAATTGCTATATGTTTCATACAAGAGTGAAATACTAGATTGGCACATAAGTAGGTAGCCTCGACATTATCACAGTATATTGTAGGAGTAACAATAGAGTGGATGTCAAGTTTTTTGAGCATATTCATTACCCAATTAAGTTCTGCAGCAGTAGTTGCAATAGAGCAAAACTCAGCTTCAGTGGTTGACCGAGCAACTATCTTTATTTCTTGGAACTCCAGCTAATTGGATTGACTCCTAGGAAAATGATATACCTAGATGTCGATGTTTTATCATCAAAGTTTCCAGCCCAATCAGCATCAATATAAGCATGAAGTTGGAGTTGAGAGAGTGTTTATGGAGAAATATGTCATAGTCAAGAGTACCATTAAGATATTATAATACTCGTTTAATTGCTGACCAATGTGTGGTAGACGGCCTATGCATGAATTGTGACAGCGTGTTAACTGCAAAGGAGATATCTGGGTGGGTGAGAGCTAAATATTGTAAAGAACAATTACTTATTGATATTGAGTAGGATCTGTAGCAAGACTACCGTAAGTTAACCGGAGCCATTCGCTAGTTGATAGAGGAGTTGAAACAGCTTTTGCATCCTTCATGTTTGTCTTCACTAATAAGTCATGAATATACTTTCGTTGAGAGAGGAAGAGTCCCAAAGACGTAGATATTACTTCCACACCTAGAAAATAATTCAAGAGACCGAGATCTTTAAGGGAAAATTGGTTGGCCAACTTCTTAAGGAACATTGTGACCTTCATAGAGTTATTACCTGTCACAATTATATCATCAACATATATTAGAAGATATATTATACTACTACATTATTGATGGAGAAATAAGGAAGCGTCAGACTTAGAGTTGAAAAAGTCGACTAACATAAAAAAATGAGCCGAGTTCTTTGTGTTAGGCTAGTGGAGCCTATTGAAGTCCATAAATAGCTTTGTGGAGTTTATAGATATGTTTCAGACACTAAGGATGAAGAAAACCAGGAGATTGTTCCATAAAGATAGCGTCAGAAAAAAATATAATAGAAGTAATATTTTGTTTACAGAATTGGGAAACAGAAATAAGATTCCGTTTAATATGAGGAGTGCACAACATATCATCGAGTATAAAGTTAAGAGTATTAGAATTAAGCATTATGGAACTAGTATGAGTAATAAGAAGTCGCTTACCATCACCGATAATGATGTCATTGTTACCACAAAAACTGTTATGAAGGGACAAGTTCTGGTGATTCGAGGTGATGTTATGGGAGGCGTCAGAGTCCATAATCCAAGAACTTTGGTCAGAAATCAAGGCAGCAATGAGATGCGCTTGGGGCATAGTAGCTAAAGGTCGAGGACGAGATCGACAAACTTTGACCGAGTGACCAACTTTATCACACAGTTGGTAGACAATTCATTGTTGAGGCATAGCAGGATGCCAAGGCTGTTGGTGATTGATGTTGCTACCTTGAGGCATGGAGCAGGATGCCAAGGAGGTTGGGAACCGAAGTTGCTTCCTAAAATGTGGTAAGGCGGTGCCTGACACAGACCCTTGTTGATAGGCTTAGGATACTGATTGTTCTTCTTGTTATATTTGTGACTTGAGCAGTGATAGTTGGTTCTGGTATCCTATCATTGTGCATTAAGTACATCTCGTAGTCAGTCAACTTATCGTACAACTCTTCAAACGATAGCGATAAGTCACGCGCCCGTATTGCTAATGCTAATTTTTTGTACTCAGCCCCAAGACCATTGAGGGTGCTGTAGTTTCACAGTGGGGTTGTCCATGGGCGGCTAGCAGCGAGAGGCTTGGCGCCGATGGTTCGACAGACGAAAGAAAGAGGCTATGATTTTGCAGAGGAGTAGACGACGGGAGGTGACCCTTATAGTAGCTTTGATACCATGAAAGAAAAATGAGAGAAGAGATTAGGAAAGTAATGAAATGCACTTGTTTATTCCTCCACTCAATACCTATTTATATAAGAAAAGAAAAAATTAAAAAGATTAGAAGTTGAAGATTTTTCTCAACACTCTAATAATTCTGCTAATATTGTTACAATAATTTTATCTTTTAACACAATCGTCTCAACCATAAAACTACATTGTCAATAGCCTACTAAATGATACAGTGCCTTGACCCTTTTTACATATCTAAACATAATGAGGAAGCAAATAATATGGGAGCATGCCACAGAAGTTTCGACACGTCATACCACTGTCGATATGCTAGGTTGAATCCAATCCCACAAGATAGACGATATGGTGCTGATGGATATGTGAACTTGGCTCCATGAGATTGACTATGTAGATCTAGTTGAACAACTGATTCAATTAAACTGTTATTTAACGATAGCCCTGATGATTCAACGCATGATATCATAGCTCGTTTATATTTGAATAACAACAACTCCACTCAACACGGTCATCCATTTTGTTATAAAAAAAAAAACTCCAAATGCGTTTTTAGTAGACTTTTGGTTGAACACACTCATTAAATGACTGTATCTTATGAAACTATATTGAATTCAACATCGGAGGGATCTTATCTAGTAGCCCAACTTCCTGACACCTCATCTTAACATGAACACAAAATTGAACATCGATTAGCTCCCAACCTAACCCACATGTCATCGATTAGTTATGTTATTTTATTATTTGGAAACTGTGGTAGTTTGCCTCCAATAACTCATTAATCATGATAATATTTTTGGTTGTTAAATAAATCTATGTATATAAGTTATCTTTTGCCCATTTCCAATACTTAAATGTGCAGAATAGTTTACTTAGGTGCAATTTGTATTATTTTTGGATACGGTGATAGCTTTAGGACAGGATCCTTCGTCCGGTGTCACATTGTTCATCTGAGTAGCAGAGGATGATGGAGCTGCTTGACTCGTCTATCTACTAAGTATCAGATCCACGCGTGTCACGAGCTCAAGCTTAAAAAGTTTGAGTGATATGACTAAATTTGATATATGAAATCCAATTAAATCATCAGTGGGCAATCACTCGTGTAATCCAACGGACATCACTTAAAGCTATATTTGGGGTCCATAAAGCGAGGCATCTCCATGGACGCATTTACATCTAGTCTCTTTGAATTAGATTCATTTTCTTTTATCTTGTTACTGTGATATTTCGGTTTGAGACGAGTTTGTTTCTAAGAAAGCAAGATTAGAATGAAGAATCAAATCAGACCTATTTGATCGTCAAACACGTTAATATTTAATAAACGGGTCAAAGTCAAATCAATTTTATCACATGAAATCAATAATTATTTTCGACACTAACAATGAAAAACATGACGATATTATGCCAATTCATTATTATGCTCCACTTGGTAGAGAGGTCTGATTCATCGATGTTACAATTCATTGACGTATAAATGGTATGAGGTGTGCCGATTAATGACTCCTATTTGTAAATGGTCACAAATAGTCAATGTTGGTAAGTACCTATTTGACGAAATTGACATTATATGTTTTGTATGAATTTTATTTCAGCAGATTGCCCGTTGCTTATGCATGCTCATGTTAACGGCTCCATCAATCTGACACCGTTCTGCCGTGGATGCAACAAATAAGTCGGGTCACAGCAGTACGAGATATCCTTTGGCTATTAATGGCGATAGCTCCGGCCTAAGGTAGTCGTGATAATAATGACGATGATAATAGTATTATGATAGCCAAGACGGAAAGGGGTTCCCATCACAGGCCTCTTTACTCTTTTACTTTGAGCCACAGTAGCCGATGAGGTGAGCGTCATGGATTCCCCGCCCGAGGCTCGGTGATCGATGCGGCAATCGGACCAAAATTTCCATGTCCCAGCTGTCACCAACATTCTCTGCAATCTCTCCTCTCTCTCTCTCTCCCCCCCTCGGGATGACAAACCTGAACCAAAGCTCAAAGTCCCAAAGCAACAGAGATCATGTCCCCTTTCCTTTAGCTTTTCCGCTTTCCTTGACCGGGTCTAGGGCCTCCTAAGGATTTAAGCAACGAGGACTCTGGTCCCAGATGCGGTGTTTCTTTGGTGCTTGCTGTCTTCTCTTCCCTCTGGAAATGGGTTTGCGGTACACACAAGTCGCATGGTTCTAATTATGTGGCAGAACCACGTTCCACTGCTTCGGATCCAGAGAGCTTGGAGTACTACTCCCTGTATCTGGATGTCTTTCCATTCTTAATCATCAAGGCTTCATTCTCTTTAATTTGCATCTCAGGAAACAATCTATCTATTGTCCTCATGGATCTTATTTCTTAATCTTTCTGTCAGTTGTGTGTCTGAATATGGCAGTTCCTGGATCTGCTCCGGCACCAGAATCACATTTAGTAGTAGTTCTTGGTTTTCTCTCCCCACAAAGAACGAATTGAGGCCTTCTTATGTAGCCTGAAAGCTGAATTATTTAAAGGCAGAGTTTGGGAGCAAGCCAGAAAGTAAAGGAAGGAAGATGGAGATGATCTCTCGAGACAAACTAAAGTGAAA
The DNA here is from genome assembly GCA_029747655.1 of Ensete ventricosum. Taxonomy (NCBI): domain Eukaryota; kingdom Viridiplantae; phylum Streptophyta; class Magnoliopsida; order Zingiberales; family Musaceae; genus Ensete; species Ensete ventricosum. The sequence goes on from JAQQAF010000005.1 coordinate 19,760,160, forward strand.
AGCCACCTCGTAAGATCTCGCTTCTGGGATTTACCAAAAGCTAAACATTGTTCCTTGAGATCACTAAAAGCTTCCTATTGCCAGATTCATCAATTATGAGAGAACCAGACTCATTTAGACAGTTCCAATTCCCAATCAACAACACTGAAGTTCCCCGATCGATCTTCCTACGGGTATCGATATTATACTGAGAGTAGTCACGCGACGGCCAAGCATGCTTTAATCTAAAGAAAAAGAGAGGAGCAAAGCAGAGCGTTTTCCTGGCTTGTCGTGTGGCAGAGCTATGGACCATAAACAATATGCACACACATCACTTCAAGTTCCATCACGGCATTATCCACTTGGCAGAGCGGTACCTCCGCCCGGTCTCCTACTGTCACTTCGACACCCGTTATGAGAGGCTGGGCTACTAGAAAAGACAACTCACAAGCACCACACGGTTCTAGCGTGTTCCACCGCGTCATCGTTCCAAACTTGACCATTGCAAGCAATGCTCAAGTTATAACAACAGGCACAATCACTACAGTGATAGGAAGACATCATTGTCGCATGGGTTAATGGAATTACATTGTAAAATGACCATAATCATAACGAAGAGTTTCTATTACGTCGAACCTCTTCCCCAAGAAGGTAAAATTACAAAGCCTATACATGCATACGAGAAAAATACGTAACCGATATGCTCTGAAGCATTGCCAGTAGAAGAAGATACCAAAAATAAGCAGACCAGGATGAGAGCACCCACAAAGGACTTAATTATTACTAGTAGGAGACGAAGGTGAGAAGGAGATCGAGGAAGGCAATGAATGAAGTGACAAGAAGATCCTCCCGAGAAACAAATAGCTTGTTTAGACTCTGAGTAGGTATATGCTGAGCTCGGGGCCGGCGCTGTTATCGGGATTCATCATGTAGAAGGCCTCGGAGTCCTTGGAACCCACCACCCGCTCGAACCTTGCCCTCATGTACATCATCTCCCCGTAGGCTCCGCCGTTGCCGGGGAGCACGCCGGCGCCCGTCGACACCGGCTCAACCGCCCGCAAGACCCTCCATTCCGCGGGGCCGCACTCACGGCGCACCGCGTAGCCGCACTTCTTGCCGTTGAAGTACGCACGCCACAGTGGCTCCTCCAGCAGCTTCTTTCCGCCGCCCGCCCGTCGCTCGCACTCCAGCGCGATCCGCACCAGCCCGGAGGCCATCTCCCTGACCAGCGTGCTTGTGGGCGTGGTGAGCTCGATCAGCACCACCGGGCAAGCGCGCGGATCGACTTGGAAGGCGAAGTAGACGTGGCCGCGACGGTGTCCGAATAGCGTGCCGGTCACGCGGGGTCCGATGCCCACCAGTCGATGTCTGCTGGCGATTGCCGCTGCCAACACCGACCGGAACCTAGAAACGGCCACCGCTGCCGCGGACGGTGACGGCCCCTTCTTCCTCGCGGGAGGCGGAGCTACCTCTACCTTCATCGGCGCATTATCATCGCAAGACGAGGCGGTGGTGGAGAAAGCAAACATCTCCTCCTCCGCCTTCCCTCCTTCTTGCCTTTTGTCGTCACCACCCTTGCCAGTTATCCACTGGAAGTGCCTCTTAGAGAAGGAGAAGGACTCGCTGGGGCTTCTGGCCATGATGGTCCGCATCTGTGGGAGAGGGAAGCAGAGCGAGAGAGGGTGGCCAGGTGAAGACAACAGGGATTGGAGAGTAGCGATGGAAATTATCGAACAGAGTATAGATTCACTTGTTGTTGTGTCTGCTTTTGAGCGATGGGCGCATTTATTCCATGTTTATAGTGCTTATGTCAGCCACTGCCTCCATATTTTAATACCTGAGGGATGACTGGGGCACACTGGCAATGGCCGAGGATAAAGCCCAACAAACTCTTTTGATCTGGAGAAAACGAGAGAAGGAAAATACAGAATAAGATGAACAAAAATAGAGAGAGAGAGAGGGAGGGGAGATGGACAAGGAAAAGATACGTGAGTGAAAGGGAGATGAGACCGTTGGTGAGGAAGCCTTGGGATGGGGGGAGAGGCGTGGAGTGGAGACAGGCAGACGAGAAGAACTTAACAGGAGAAGCTTTGACTGGGTGAAGGGTGCATGGGAAAGAGTTGAGGTTGCAGGGAAGGGAAGGACACAACAGGCACGTAGACCACCAGGGTCGGGGAGACAAAGCACCGCAGGTACCACTGACCTCCTTCCGTTTGTTCGACACGGTAGTGGCAGTCTGATGTTAACGCAGGAGGAGCAATCAATGTCTAATGCACGCACATAATCCATAACATGTACAGTGCCCTTTATCGCCATCACGCCGTGCGATACGAAGTCCATTTAATGAGCATCTAGACTTGTGATCATTATGGCCTCAGTGAACAAATCAATTTGAAATATGAATCGTCGTGGTCCAACGAAATGAAGATGATCTAATCTGGGTTTTTTTTTTTTAATGTTATCATCAGAGAGATCTAGATTGATGGTTTGTTTTCGTTTTCCGATAAGGTTCATCTGATATAAATCAACAAAAAAAATTTAAAATAATTAATTTAGATTATATATATTATAATTAATTTGGATTATATATATATATATATATACATACTCTCATAATTGATTGAATTATATGTGTTATCTTAGTTCACCATCCATTATTTGATTAAATTTGTTTGATTATATTTAAAAAAAATGTAAAATTATGTATGAACCTTAGTCACGATAAGGTTTCTGATCTCCCGCTTATAAATTAACGAAGCATGATTTGGAGTCCTGTTTTCATAGCTAAGATTTTGGATTGAAAGATTATTTTATAATAAAAAATCTCATAATCATACACTGTCAATCATGATCTCTAATGATAAATTTCAAATCATCATCCTGCAACAAGGTGATTTCCAGCCTTTAAATTGTAGAGTATTGGTAAAAAAATTCTCGGACTTCTAATTGATCTTTAAATTAAACTAACATAACATTTTTATAGAACATACGTATTTGTAGAAAAGACTGATATTCAAATTAAAGGTGTTGAGTATTAGAGGATGGCATGACCTTTTCTTGCTATTACCAAAATGTATCACAGGGAAAGGTGATCCATTTCCAGACAAAAAAAATTCTTCAAACAGAGTTCAAATTGTGGTGGAGCCAAGGAGGGTCAGACACTACCAGTGTTGGTCCAAACAGTGACACAAGCATGACGAGAAAGTGAAAGGCAAAAGAAGTTGAAGGCAACCGCGAAGCAGGTGGTAATTGTTCGCAAGTCGGACGATTACGGCAGGAAAAGCCATGGCCTCATATTATCCGGTCATGACGGAATTGCATTGCAAATGTTTACGATGAAATAAAAATATATTATTGGCAAATCGGAGATATTTAGTTAGTGCACACAATACTAACTAAAATTCCCAGATTAGATGGCAACTAAATATACAGATCCAACTTGCTGGGATGATGGTCAATTTATGATTGCTCGACGATACAGTTTATAGGACTCAAAGGCAACCCGAAGTCGAAACCCCGAGCAATAGTATGAATCCATTATTATGCCAATTTATTGCAGACCTCTCTATCTCACTCATAATGGTACATAAAACGGACTCAAACCCAAAACGGTAAATGGCTGAACGCACACGTCTGTTGCTACATGCCTACACGGACAGAGGTCCAATTTGCACTGCTTGGATTGAGTTGATTACTCAATCTTGTTTCTCATAGTTAAATCGGTATATATAACAAAATTTTAATCATTCGCAGTTGGCTAATAACTCGTTGCAGGGAAAGCCATCTCCAGTCGTGTATCATCTCAAGCTTTTTTTTTTATTATTTTGCCTGCATCACATAACAAAAATGTGTCTAACTCCATCTACAAGCACCCTATTACTTGTAATTATGCCTGTCCGACATGTTACAGTTATTCAAGCTGGCTGTGCTATTTAATTATGAATCTAATTGATAAAAAAAATATGATAGAGATAAATATGAAATGATAATTTTATATTCCTTACATGTTGTAATCCTCCATCAATTTAGGGCTTAGGATTAATCACATATTTGAATATATGATTTGATCCATGATAATCTGTATAAATATATAATGAATGATATTATCCCTTACATAATAAATTTCTCAATTCTTTATAATATAAGATATTAGGATCAATTGACAGTGTAATAGCGATTGTTTAAAAACTTTAAAGTAAAGAGTTAACAACAAAAACTTTTTTTGATATTTCAATATTTGATATTTCAATAAAACTGATTTAAAATCTATTTGAGATAAATTGTGAGAATGATGCTTGTAACTTTTTTGAACTATTTAAGAGCAATAAAAAAGAAGTAAACAAGGTAATAAAAGAGCACTCATAATTTATAGTGACTTTGTCTCAACAGGCCAACGTCTATTCCCGAGTCCTCCTTGAGGCATACCGGTATCCACTACCGATTTTCTCTGGGTGAAGACCAAACCCTTACGCTTGAGCTTATAAGGGAGACAAGATTTACAACTCTTTGATCACTCCTTTACCCCTTTCCTTTTTCTTACAATCTACACAAGTTTTTCACATAATTTTTTCCCCAAATTATTATATGGAATGCAAGAAAACTTGGGTATTTATAGACCCCAAGTGGCTTCAGATTTTTGGAGCTAAAAATCAAACTCTCCAGAAAAATCTGGATACGGGCGGTTTACCCGCTGAGCCATAAAATACTAGGGTACGGATGGTTTACCCGACGTTAGCCACCCAGAAACCTAGACGGTGGTGGTTTACCTGTCGAAAACTCCACAAAAATGGTTCCATCTACTTTTCGAATTTCGACTTGAACCTGACGTTGACTAACTCTTTGGTCAACCAATTGAGCTCAACCCGAGCTCAATCAAACCCCATAGTGGACCCGGTTGTATCTTTGAGTTGATTTGGATTCCATCCAAATCATACTAATTTAAGACTCAATCTTAACCTATGACTTAAAATTACAATCAAAACATGACTGCCAAGCTTAATGACCTTACTCCCCCGCAAACCGGCAACCTTTGGCTTTTCCAGTAGTGAGTCTCACGGTCTTCGTTCGGTGATCTCCCAGCGTGTTCCTAGCGATATTCCTGATACCTTTGGCGAAGTCCTAACGAATGCTCGGCAAGCTCCCACCGCATCATCCAATCCTTGGCCCAATGCCTAAGCTTGATCCCGGGTTCATGTCTGATCTATAACTCATTCCGTCATAGTTAAACATGCACGATGCTAAATATGATTTAATTAAATATAATTATAATGGCCAATACATCCATTACAAGACCATCCCAACTCCCGGCAAGTCTTTCGGCTACCCCCGACAATCTTCCAGCGAGTCTCGGTCTTCTTCCAACGAACTCTCTTACGCCATCCTGGCAAGCTTCCGACGCACTCCTTGCGAGTTCCCAACCACATCGTTCGAACCTCGGCCCGATGCATAGACTTGACCTTGGCCAATCCTGATTATATTAATCTTTCTATCGTAATTAATCCTGCATCAATCAATTCTAACAACACATGTTAGATCAATAACCCATCAATTGATTTTATCATCAAAATTCGAGATTCAACATAAGAGCCTTCTTACCTTAAGCAAGGCTCTTCTTCCTCACTATCCGATGATTTGTTGGTGATTGTTATTCTTCTTTCTTGTGTACCTTGTTATTGCTTACAACTCTCAATTTCTACTTTTTGTTTTTGGATTTTGGCGTTGCATCGAAGACGAAGACATGCAACTTCTCCATACTGATCTCCTAGTGCGATCTGCTCTCCAACAAATCTATCCACTTTGCTAATCTTATTAGCCTCCTCTTATGATCGACTTGCTTCTCCAATGTTCCTCTATCGTTGTTCAGTTCTACTTGGCAACTACCCAACATCTTCATTGGTGTCCTCGTCCCCTTCTCAGTAACCATCAAACTCACTAGCACCTTAGATTCATGATTGACCTCTCGGTAATAGTTCAGTGCCTTCCACCTTTCTATCGACTGTGTCATCAGCACTCACGATCGAGAGAAGGGTTCAGGAGAGGAAGAAAGAGATCGCCCTCTTTTACACATCTTAGATCAGATCCTCCATTATGCACTTCTCAAATCTGGTCTCCTTTATCAAATCAGATCCTCCCCTATGCATTTTTTATATCCGATCTCCTTTAACAAATTAGATCTCTACCATCTATTTATCCAAACTAGATCATCAATTGATTCTAGATTTTTTTTATTGGATCACATCATCTTCTTAGCATATCTTTCTCCTCTACAACTGATGCTCCAATTATTATTTCCTAAAGTTCATCTCAACCTATAGGACTTATATCTATCAGTATAATAACTCTAATTCCCTTTAAGCTCTCCAAAGACCGCAATTATACACATTAGCGATACAATTCACTAGTGTCCTATTTGGATATGATTTATTAGGCTACATCGATATTTTTCTTAATTGTCCACTAGAAAAGATCCAAATATCAAATAACCCATTGATGACAATTCTTGATCAAAGGTTATAGTTATGAAAATATCATCTTATTCTACAAGTCATTCAAATCTCAATTGTTAGCTCTATAGCACCACTAATCTCTTTGTGCAACACTATAGTATAAGTATAGTCCAAGTTACAAATCACCCTCGCTAAGCGCTTCTCGCACTCACATGCTGAGTCTTTTATTTACTCTGAAAGTACTATTGCTGATTGTATATAAAATAAAAAATTTATTATAGATAATTAGGATTTAATAGGTCATCCTCTAAGTGATGAATAAGTTATTATTTAACTTATCAATGGCTCATTAATATCATTTGAAGAATTGTATGATGAGTTAATTGATCATGAAACGTATCTAAAATAAGAAAAGAGGAAGACGACACCAATTATCTTAGCTCAGTTCAATTTAAAGTTCAAAGAAAAGGACAATCCAATAACTTTAACAAGAGACCAAATAAGATGCCTCTTCTACGCATGAATAACACAAAAAGATATCATCCTCTAATACACTATCAACTCCCTCACCATAGTGTTAACTTCAACCTAAACAATTTAGGAAATAGCTTTAACTACAACTATCAATAGTTTTAGCATCTCAATAATAACAATAAAGAAAAGTCATCTATCAGCTCTATGATAAAATTGGACAACAAAAATTTATCGATCTTGACCCAAGCGTACTACTGTACATTTGGCTTCAAGCAAACATTACTCTAGCTGCTCATCCAAGCAATTGAATTGTTGACTTCAGTGCTTCTCATCATATCACTTCTATTTTATAAAATTTATCTATTTACACCGACTTTAGAAGTAATACGGATATCATTATTGATGACAGTAATATAATTTCTATCATTCATATTGATTTCATAATACTTAGTTAACACACAAATACCTTTGCACTTGGTGATGCTTTGTATGCACCTCACATTAAGATGAACATTATTTCTATCTCTGAATTCTACAAACAAAATAACACCTCTATTGAGTTATTTCCAGACTTGCTTCTTGTAAAAGATCTAAGCAAGGGGGCATCTTTGGTCTTCGACTAGAACAACGACAATATCTACCAACAACCATCAGCTTCATAAATTATCCAACTAATCATTCTTGCCTTAAGTTTCTACTCTAATCAATATACGGCATCGTCGCTTTAGTCATTTATCATCTTCTATTTAACAATAACTAATTTATCTTTACCCCCTTCTAACTTACAAATCAAGTAAAATTATAATTCATTGTGATACTTGTCTTAAAAATAAAAGTCATAAATTATCTTTTACAACCTCTTTCATATCTTGTTTCAAACCAACCTCTTTCATATCTTGTTTCAAACCACTTAGAAATTATTTACACTAATACTTAAGTTTCTGCCCTAACCGCTTCGTTTGATAATTTTATATTTTATATTATTTTTATATATTACTGCACCATATATATATATACATATATATATATACATATATATATATATATATATATATATATATATATATACATACATATATATATGTATATATATATATATATATATATATATATATACATATATATATACATATATATATGTATATATATATATATGCATATATATATATATATATATGTATATATATATATATGATCATATCCTCTCAAACATAAATATGAAATCACCACAATCTCTACTCTCATTTTAGAAATGTAGTCAAGAACTTCCTTTAGTCTACCACTAAAATAATTTACTTTGATAGAGGAGGTGAATGCCAAACTCTAACAACTTACCTCTCATCAAATAATATACATCTCAAGTCACTACCACACACACCTCAACTAATTAGCTTGGCTGAACGAAAGCATCAACACATAATTGAAACTGGTCTCATCCTTCTCTACCAAGTTTTTATGCCACTAATCCTTTAGTCAGTAGCCTTTTAAATTACAGTCTATCTCATTAACCGCATGCTCACCCCAATCCTACAACACCCATCACTATTTAAAAAATTATTTCATAAAATCTCAAATCTTCAAAAACTTAAAATATTTGGTTGTTTATGTTACCCTAGCTATGCCCTTACGCTTCACCCAACTTAGCACCAAGATTCTGTTAGGATCATAATGGCACTAGGGGGGTGCTATAGCAAATTTAACCAATTTTAGAAGTTCTATCGATAAATTTATATTGGAAATGCAATTAACAAAAAGAGCGAGTAAGGGTTATGAGTAAATAATTCAGAATGCAACAACAAATCAAGGCAAGAGAAAGAATGTAAACTGATACTCTTTTCCTTTTAACAGGCTCAGGAGAGAACCTTCACACTCACTCTTTTACTAGAGACTTCATACCTCCTACAATTAAGAATCACCTCTAAACTTAAGGAGGAGGAAGAGATTCAACCAATGCTCAAAGAGAGAGCTACAACCCTTACAAACTTCATAACTTGTTTCTTGTTCCAATCGAAGCCTTGGTGGGGGTATTTGTAGCCCCAAATGGATTCAAAATAGAGCCAAAAAATTTAAATCATCAAAATTTTTGGGATTTGGATGATCCTATAGCTGTAATTTTTTACGTCATAATTTTGGACTTTCGGACGGTATTACCATGACAAAATTTGAATTTTGGGCAATACTATCACTGCTCTAGGCAATACATACCATCACCTACACAAGCAATACCACTGTCGACTGCGTTGACAGGCACAAAACAGTACCAGTCAATTGTTTGGGCAGTACCACCACCTGTGCTTAGTGGTACCATTGCCCAGGCTTGCTCAAGGCTATTGGTTTGGCCTCCTAAGGAGCTCAACTTAGTCTTGGTTCAAGCCAAATAAGTTTCTCGATAAGTTGGCATGGTTTCGGCCTAATACCAACTCAATTTGACCCCAAAAGACCTCGATCAAGACATAAACAGTCTAAACACATTTTCGACACAATCACGAAGCTTTCAGCACATTCTCCATCATTTTGTCATATCATTCAATCATCCAACACTTCGTTTAAACCTTCAGTGTATTGTCCTTTCTTTCGATATATTACGTGATCTATCGGCATGTTAACATTCTCAAAACATCCAATCTTTTGGTGTAATATCCGATCCTTCCGCCATGATGCCTAAACTCATGGCATGAAGTCCAATCTTCGGCAAGTCGATCAATCCTCCGACTCAACATCCAATTTCTAATATGATACTCATTCGACCCAACGTTTGATTCTCTTGCTTCGATAATTTGCCCTTTGATGGTTTGAGTCTGTGTCAAAGTTTTTCCTATGTCACTTATCTCAAGATTATATTAGTTCAAAAACTTATCAATTGATTTCATCATCAAAATTTGGGATTCAACAATTTTCCCATTTTATATGATCACAACCAATTGATGACGTAGCTTTAACAAGGCTCCCCCTATCTATATGATATTTTAAAATATAATAAACTCAAATTTAAAAATTAATAATCTTCTAGTGCTAGTCTTTGAATTTAAGTCAAAATAATTTCAATTATAAAGTTTGCTAACTTTCAATAGTATTTATTACAAACATCATATGCATAATTTTAGTTAAAATATTAAATTAATTATTACACACATCATATGCATAGTTAAAATATCAAAATAATTATTGCCTACATCATATGCATAAGTTTAATTAAATTCTCAATTGTTATCGTCATCATAAGTTAAAACATCATCGTAATACTTCCATATCATTAAAGAGTATAGTCTACTTCTCCTTGTTTAACATATATAGTTACCATGTCATGAAATGGTTACCATTACTTCTCCCCCTTTATCGTCAATAAAAAGGAAAAATGTGCAAGCTACTACTTCTCTCTCCCCTTTAGTCATCATCAAAAATAAGAAAAAAATATTATGGTATCATGGTGCTACTTCTCTTTGTTTACATCCATGTGTCAATTGTACAACTACTTTGATATCACATTAAGGATATTAATATTGAAGATAAGTTAAAGTCATAAGAGGTCAACTGATGATGGAGTATATAAGTCATGAATATGAAGGAGTGTATAAATCTCATGTCAAGAAATCAAGATAATGATCAATTAAGATGAATCTCCTCTTTAGTAGAAAGAAAAAATTATAGGAGAACAAATAGTAAAAGATCTTGATTCATATAAAATAAATCTCAATTTATAAATATCAAGAAATCAAGTGAAAGATCTTGATTCATCTAGATAAATCTCCTTTTTGGTCATTAACAAAAATAAAGAATAATAGGAGAATGAATATCAAAAGTTTCTGATTTATACAAGATAAATCTCAAGTTATAAATATTGAAAAGTCAAATAAAAGATCATGACTTGTTTGGATAAATCTCTTTCTCGGTCATTAGTGAAAAAAAATAATTTTAGGAGAATGAATAGAAAATAAATCTTAAATTTTAAATATCGAGATGTCAAGTGAAAGATCATGATTCGTTTGAAAAATCTCCTCTTTAGTAAAAGGAAGAATCATAAAAGAAGAATTAGTAAGATCTTATGATTCATGTATTTTAATGATTCAACATGCATAATTTTCTTTTAATAAAATTAAATTATTCTTTATTCAGTGGTTTAGTATAAATATCTGTTAATTGATGTTTTATGTCCATGAAATCTAAGGATATATCATGATTGCTTATATGGTCTCTAATAAAATAATGTCTAATATAAATATGCTTGGTTTATGAATATTGAATAGATTCTTTGACAAGTATATTGCATTGGTGTTGTCACACATTATAGGAATGTTTTTCAAGAAAAGTTTCTAATCTTCTAAAGTATTTTTTATCTAAATTAATTGTGCACAATATGTACTTGTCGCAACATATTCAGCTTCGATTGTAGATAATGCAATAGAGTTTTACTTCTTGGAAGATCAAGAAACAACTGTATGACCTAAGAACTGACACGTTCCAGATATAATTTTTCTATATGCTCTACATCTTGTAAAATCGGCAATGACATAAGCAATCAAATGAAAATTTTTAGATTTAGGATACAATAATCCCATATTAGGAGTTCATTTTATGTATCTAAAAATTCTTTTAACTGCTTTACAATGAGATTGTTCAGGATTAAACTAAAACCTTGCACAAAGCCCAACACTAAACATTATATCAGGTATAGTTACACTAAGATAAAATAACCTACCTATCATACCTCTATAAGTCTTTTGATCAAAGCAATCTCCTTCAATGTCTATATCTAGTTTTGTAGAGATGCTTATTAGTGTATTAATTACCCTAGCACTATCAATATGAAACTATTTTAGTAGATCCAAATTGTACTTAGTTTGACTAATAAAAATTCAATCATATAGTTGCTTGATTTATAATTATAAGAAAAATATCAATTCACCCATTAAACTCATTTCAAATTCTTAGCTCATAATGATACATATAAAGATTTATTTGCAGAACCAAAAATAATATCATCAGTATAAATTTGAATAATAAAAAAATTATTTTTGAAATATTTAATAAATAGTGTAGTATCGACCTTACATTTTCAAAAATTATTCTGAATAAGAAGGAATTAAGTCTCTCATATCAAGCTCTAGGGGCTTGCTTTAATCCATAGAGAGCCTTAGAAATTTATAAACATTGTTCGAAAAAGGATTATTTTCAAATACAGGTGGTTGCTCAATAAAAACTTCTTCGAAAATAAAACTATTAAGAAAAGCACTTCTAATATCCATTTGAAATAATTTAAAATTTATAAAATATGCAAAAGCAAAACGTATCCTTATGGCTTCAAGTCTAGCCATAGAAGTGAACGTTTCTTTATGATCTATACCTTCTTCTTAGTTGAAACCTTTGGTCACTAACTAGTCTTGTTTCGAACCATGACACCTTGTTCATATTGCTTATTCCTAAAGACCCATTTAGTGTCAATCATAAGATGATCACTAGGTCTAGGAACAAGCGTCCCAACTTTATTTCCTTCAAATTGATTTAATTCTTTATATATTACCGAGTTCATGAGTCATCTTTGAGAGCATTATCAATGCATGTAGGTTTAATTTAGTTTAAAAAGATAGTATTTGCACAAATATTTTATAACGAAGAATGTTTGAATATCTTTCGATGTATATCTAATAATTAGCTCCTTAGGATGTGCATCTATATACTTCCATTTTTTTGGTAATGTTTCTATGGAAGTAGATATATCCAAGTTGCATTGGAGAGGAGAATTTTCATTCAAATTAAATTTATATAATTCAAAATCATCATCAAAATCAATTTTCCTAACTTCAGGAGATTCATTAAAAATAACATGGATAAATTCTTCAATAACTAAAGTTATTTTATTGAAAACTCGATAAACTTTAGAAAATAGAGAAATATCCAAGAAAAATGTCTTCATCGGATTTTGCATCAAATTTTCCTAAGGCATTCTTTTTATTTAAAGTAAAATATTTACATATAAAAACTTTAAAATATAAAATATTAGGTCTTTTATTATTCCATAATATATAAGGAGATTTTGATAGTAGAGGTTTTATGAGAACCCTATTCATGACATAGCATGTCGTGTTAACGACTTCGACCCAAAAGTATTTGGATAGGCTATGTTAATTAAGCATGATTCTTGTCATCTATTGTAAACCCATATTCTTTATCTCAACAATTCTATTTTATTATGAATTTCTAAGAGTAGAGAAATTATGATTATACCCATTTGAATCATAAAAGTTTTGAAAATCATGATTTTTTAATTCACTACTATGATCACTATGAATAGAAGAAATCATAAAGTCTTTCTCAAAATATTTAAAACAATCACTTTTATGTGTCAAATAGTATGTCTAAGTATATCTAATATAATCATTAGCAATCACAAAAGCACATTTACTAACTCCTAGACTTATGATATCAATAGGTATAAATAAATTCATATGAATTAATTATAATGGTAATTATAATGGTATAGAAGACTTACTTAGTTTTTAGGTTTGAAGCTACTATTTATATATTTTCCAAGTTATCACGTATCATAAATTTTATCTTTGACAAATTTAATTTTAGGCATTCCTCTTACAAGTTATTAAGTTCCAATTTGTGAGATTAATTTCATACTTGCATATCCTAATCTCCTATGCCAAAGCCATGCATCATCATTTAAAATTGAAAAATAAGTTTCATCAGAAAAATCATCAAGATCAATAGTATAAACATTATTACTTCTTAAAATAATCATAGATTTATTCTTATTTGGTATTTCTATGATGCAACCATGAGATTTAAATTTAATATTATATCTCATATCACAAAATTGACTAATGCTTATTAAGTTATGTTTTAAACCATCCACTAAAAGAATATCTTCAATCAAAAGATTCGATTTGTTACCAATATTCTCAATGCTAATGATCATTGCTTTATTATTGTCACCAAAGGTGACATATCCTCTGTTTCAGCTAGTGAGCTTTAAGAAGTATATTGGATCTCCGGTCATATGCCTTAAGCATCCGCCATTAAGATACCATCTTTTGCTCCTAGCTTTTGTTTGGAGACATACCTACAAGAAAGAGGGGTTTACTTTAGGTACATATTTAACTTTGGATCCTTCATGGTTAGATCTACCTTTCTTGACCTTTGGCATCCAATCATTTATAGTTCCCTTAGGACTCAAAATTAATTTATGAGAGTTATATTTTTTAAGAGAGCATGTATAAGCATAGTGATCAAATTTTTCATAAAAATTATATTTAACTTTATGAGGAATATGTAGTGTGAGTCCTTTTATAAATTTTGTTGGCTTTTGATATATGTTGCTACTCATGAAGCCAATTCATTCTTTTCTTGAAACGTAACCTTGATTAGCAAGAATCATGTTCAATGATTTGTTTTTAATTTTAAAATTTTCTAATATTTATTGTAAGAGCATATTTTTCTTTTTAAGTGAATCTAACTCTTCACATTTGGTGTAAGATGTTGACACAGTTGTCATACTTATTTTTTGATTCATCAAATAGATAGAACCCCAGAAGGAGCTCTATAGATTTTGATATTTAAGGGGGATCAACCCTAATAACGCTATAGGGGTTCCTCCCTCCTAGTAGTCAGCCATATGGCTGAATTTTAGTTTGATCTTGCTTGATGAAAAGATGTGGAGGCTATAAGCTTATGTAGGGCTCAAAACCCTAGCCCTAGGGGGTGCTTCCTAAGTGAATTCCCCCTTTTGCCCCTCTTATAGCTGCCATGCCTAAATAAAGGGGGCGGCGGCCTAAGTGGCTGCACAAGCCACGCCCCTCTGCTAGAAACCCTAGCCGACCAGCCCAGTAAAGGGGTGGCGGCTAGGAAGCCCTAAGACCCTAAAATAAACCCTAGCCACACTTCTTTATAGAATAGAAGTGACTAGGTGGGGTTTTATTATAATCTCATAAGGTTCTTATTAATTACTTCTATGATGATTAGGACTCAACCCTGCTGGAGTCTTATCAAGCCCGTCCTCTTTGAATCAGCCTTGTGCTCAAGGCTGAGGATCCATAAACTCAAGGAACCGGGTCTTCAGCTCCTCATATGATTTTCATGCTATCATCAATTGAACTTTGGACTCCCATGCTGAGTCATCTTCTTTAAATTTTTATTTGAGGTGGCATGCCCGAAGGATCAACTGTAATCTTAATCTAGTGCACATATATGATCTTTAGGTTAGGACCCCAATGTGATCCCTAATTTTGCAAGGCCCAAAGAAATAGGGAGACAACTTCCTTAAGGCTCGAGTTTCCTGCTAATCGGACTGGAGGTGTAGGAAAACTCGATCTTCAAATTTTCATCCATTCTGAAGTTTGTCGGGAGACTATTTCTTCTTTGCATGTGCTGCCACATGGTTAGTATTTAGTAATAGCCAATCTTTCTTTTGGAATGGTGACTGCTCTCTGGTATGGTTCAGAATGATGAGAGCCCAATCTGGCATGAGCATGGATTGTAATTCTTGCTTATTCCTCTTTCGTACCATGGACCATCTTGCAAAAGGGTGACGCTGATCCCAACTCTGGATGTGTTTGCTCCAATCATAAATATTTTGCTACGACTTGGTGTGGACAACATCATGGTCGTGAGAGCTATAGTTCCACTCGGCCAAGGTGGTGTATCTTTCTTCACAGTAAGAGGGATGATGTTTTGTTGAGATCTACGAATGATCCTTCTCTTATTTCAATTTTGCCACTGAAGGGGCTCAATTTTCTCATAATCTTGGGTTGTAGATCAGAGGTCATCATCAAGAAAGTCTTTAAACATCATGGTCTGATCCTAGGAGAAGTCATGGAAGTCACCTGAGATCTGGAAGTGCTGCATCAACAACCATAGTGAGTTTAGCAGGATGTAACAGTTCAAAAGTAACTTATCCATGGTGAAAAGGATGTAGGGATGTGTCGTAGCGGGAAATAAGCATGGTCAAATAATCTGTGTCTCTATCATCTCTTGGGCGACCCTCATATCTTTGATATTTTGTGGATAGTAATCTGGCAAAGTATTAGATGGTGGTAATTTCAGCCAGTTCAGCATAGAGGAATTGGGCATCTTGATAAGAGGTAGTAGGCTCGGTTTGGTGGAGACTCACAAAATTTTAGCAAGTTGTGGGGGAGAGTTCTTATCTTCAATCTCCTTTGGTTTCATCTCCTGAAACTCTTGAATTTGGATCGAGAAGCCACTGAATTCTTCTTTAGGTATCCCCTCCAAGTGTTGTGTTGTAGTTGTAGTCGTTGGACTCCCTCGTAGGACCACCTATTTCATGGTTAGTTTCAAATTTTTTTAGAAAACATCTCCAATCGTGGACAACCAATCAATGCTGAGCACTATATCAAAATCATTAAGAGAGAGGAGGAAAAAATCAGCAACTACGTCTTGCTCCTGTAGGATCAGTTTTACCCATGGGCACTTCTGATTGTACTTCAGAATTTGGCCGTTAGCTACCTTGACTTCGAACCCACTATAATCTTCTTTTTGGAGCATTAAATGGGCAGCAACCTTACTGCTCATGAAGTTGTGTGTGCTCCTAGAGTCGATGTGGACGATGATGGTAGTGCTCAAGAAACCCTTCGATCTTCTATTTTTGCAGGTTGGTGTAGCCGGCTAAGGTAGGGACTATGCGGGTGGCTGGTTATGGTGTATCCTTCTCCTTGGGATCGAGACTCTTATCTTTAAGTTAGGGTGCTTCAGTGGGCACAATCATCAACGGTGACTCATTTTTACATTGGTGTTCTAGGCTCCACACTTTATCATAATACCCACGTAGGCCCTTTATCGATCCATCATGAAGGTCTTCTCTTGTTAATTTCTTCAGCTGAGGGGGTCAGCTGATAGTAGGAGCAGGTGAAAGCTTTGGTGTCACTAGTCGGGGAGCGACCCTAGTTCTCCGGGCTTCATAGTTCAATCGCTTCTCTTGATGTCGCGCGAATGAGATGGCTGCCTTAAGTGTGTACGGCTATCGCGCTTTAACTTCTTCCCGAATCTCTGGCTTCAAGCCCTCAATAGAAGTCTTCAATACCTGCTTTTCAGACCAATCATAAGTTTGATTAGATAACATTTCAAACCTCCAGGTGGCATTGGTTGCAGCAAGGGTGCGACTGCAATAAAAGAAAGACGGGGCAGCAGTGTGCACGACTGTTGCGAAGGAGGGCAGTGGTGGTATGAAGCGAGAGACCGCTGCTGGTCATGTTCAATTCATTACGGGCTGTGATCAAGACAGTTGGCAATGAAAGATTGCTTCGAGCTGCGATGTAAACAGATTGCAGCAAAAGATCGCTGCTGGTAGCTTTTTGCTACAAGGATCGCTGCTGGCTACGATAAATGAAGATGGAAGCGAGAGGTCACTGTTGGCAGCATTGTGTAGCGAGGGATGTATGCTACAGTTGAAGGGATAAGGGAGGTTGGGTGGCTGAAGATTGGCGGACCGAAGGCTGTGATTTTTGGGGCTGGTTTTATGGGTGTTTTCAGTGTGATTTAAGGCTACGATTTTTTGGAGTTTTGGTTGTGATTTGGTATGGTTTTAGGGCTGTGATAATAGTGGATGAAGGTTAGGAAAAGAGATTTTAGATCTGGGATAGATGACAACAAAGGTTTGATAGGAATTGGTGGGGTTATGCTGCGAATAGGTGCTGGTTGTAGAAGGCTGTGATTTTAGGCTATTTTATGGCTGATTTGGGTATGGTTTTGGCTACAGTTTGGTAGGGTTTTGGGGCTATGACAGTAGAGGGTGATGATTAGGTAATGATGGTTTTAGATCTAGAAGAGATGGTAGCGAAGGTTTGATAGAATTCGACGAAGTTCACTACATTATATGCTATCTTGTAGAAGTAGAATTATCGTCAAAGAAATAGTAGTTTCTCAACAAAAATCCCAATGAAAAATTGTGAAATTTAGGATTATGGTGGTAGGGGATGAAGATGAGGAAAAGAGAGTTTCAAATATGGAGAAATAGCAGCGAAAACCTGATAGGATTTGATGAAAGATCACTACGTATGTGCTGTTCTACTGTACAGAATTTGCGTCGAAGAAACACTGAATTCTCGACGTAATTTCTGGAGGAAAACCCAAGTAAATTATATGAAAATTTGTCACAAATCCTTGGTTTAGATGTGGGTAGTATCAGCAAATAAGTTTGACAAAATTTCGGTAGCGTAATGGTAGGAAAGTGGATGAAAAGACGGAAGGCAGATTCTTCATCGTAAAATTCCAACAATGCACGATGAGGAATTGTAGCACTATAAGTCTGGTTTAAGAAGAAATTTTTTTTCTAGAGATTAATCTTAAATGAAAGCTAAGATGATCTATGAATTTGTGTAAAAGTTTCAGCCAAAAAGGATAAGCAAAAGTTCAGTTTCAAGAAGCAACAATTGACTAAAATTTTCTGGAGCGTTTCCCCTTTACAACGATGATCACGTTTGCGATGGTAGAATTTTGCAGCAAGAAAAATATGAAAAAACTTTTCCAACATGTAAGATAAAGGAATAGCAGTAGCAAATAGGAGTGGGTGACAAAAATATACCAGATTTCCAATTTCAAACGCAGGGGACAGCAGCAGATTGATTTGATCTGCGGCTTGGGGTGGAAGATTGAGGTTTGTGTTATAGCAATTATGGGAATTGCTTAGAAGGATGGAGGCGACATAGATGACAACAAGGGTAGCAGGAACGCCGCTCTGATACTAGAAGATAGAACCCTAGAAGGAGCTCTATAGATTTTGATCTTTGAGGGGGATCAACCCTTGGAACACTATATGAGTTCCTCCCTCCTAGTAGTCGATTATATGGCTGAATTGTAAATTGATCTTGCTTGATAAAAAGAGGTGGAGGCTACAAGCTTATATACGACTCAAAACCCTAGTCCTAGAGGGTACTTCATAAGTAAATTTCCCCTTTTGCCCCTCCTATAACTACCATGCCTAAATAAAGGGGGCGACGGCCTAAGTGCCTGCACAAACCATGCCCCTCTGCTAGAGACTCTAGCCGACCAGTCCAGTAAGGGGGTGGCAGCTGGGAAGCCCTAAGGCTCCATAATAAACCTTAGCCATACTTCTTTATAGGATAGAAGTGACATAGGTGGAATTTTATTACAATATCACAGGATTCTTATTAATTATTTCTACGGTGATTAAGACTCAACCTTGTCGGAGTCCTATCGTAAATTCATTAGAGAGAGATATATGATCATTTTTTAGCAAATTATATTTTTTACCAATCTTTTTAAGTTCATTATATAAATCTTGAAATGCATTAAGTAATTCATTGTAAGATAAAGATGTTTCGAGAGAGTCAAATACCTCATCGTTGAAGGCCATCAAAGCATAGTTTGCCACTTCATCTTCATTGATTCTCTCTTCACTTCTAATTCACTTGATTCATCCTGTGGTATATTGAATGATTTCTTCTTTTTTTTGGGTTTGTAGCTTCTTATTCAATTGTGGACACTCATTTTTGAAGTGCCATAGCTTTTTGCATTCATAACATATGATTACATCTTTTTTTTTGTTTCTCCTTATGAACTTTTTGAATCTTCTTGTAAGGAGTGCAATGTCATCATCGTCACTTGAGCTTTCGCTCGAGCAGTCTTTTTTGGTTCTAAGTGCAATATCATTCTTGTTCTTTGGAAGGTTTTTCTCTTGTTCATTAAGTGCTTTGTAGGTCATTTCATAGGTCATTAAAGATCCTATGAGTTTCTTAAGAGGAAAGTTGTTCAAGTCTTTTGCTTCTTGGAAAGTAGTTACTTTTGGATCCAAACTTTTTGAAAGAGATATTAAAATCTTATTTACTAATCGAAGATTAGTATAACTTTTACTAAAAACTTTTAAACCATTGACAACATCCGTAAAATGGGTGTATATGTCACCAATTCATAACTATGTATAAAAAGATTAATTTTAGATTTTTTAAACTCTATTTTGTGCCTTCATGAGTAACTTCAAGTATATGCCAAATATCATGTGCAGTGTCACAAGTGAGAACATGATTAAACTCATTTTTATTTATAGCACAAAATAAAGCATTCATAACTTTAGCATTTAAGGAAAATATTTTCTTTCAAAATCATTCCATTCATTTATCGGTTTAGAAGATTTTTGAAAACCAACTTCAATAACGTTTCATAGATCAAATTTCATAGAAAGCAAGAAAATCTACATTCATGTTTTTAAATATGTGTAGACCGTCCCATTGAACATAGGAGGATGAGTGATGGAGTGACCCTCTTGGTTCCCCAAAGAAGCCATTAGATCTCTCTTGGGTGTTAATCCAACTGAGAGAACCGAACTTTGATATCAATTATTAGAATTAGAATAGCACTAAGAGAAAACCGGGGGGGGGGGTGGAGGTATAGGGAGGCGTGTTGCGAGGCGGGGTTGAATTAGTGCTATAGCAAATTTAATCAATTTTAGAAGTTCGATCGATAAATCCATATCAGAAATACAATTAACAAAAATAGTAAGGGTTACAAGTAAATAAATCATAATGCAATAACAAATCAAGGTAAGAGAAAGATTGCACACCGATTTATGGTGGTTCAGTCGTCCCAACCTACGTCCACCCTCGATTCCTCTTCCCTCGAGGCTACTGACTTTCACTACCGATCTTCTTTCCAACGAGAGAAGATCAACTACCCTTGTTACAAATCTTCTCCTCTTAACAGGCTTAGGAGATAACCTCCACACTCTTTTACAAGAGACCACACCTCCTACAATTGAGAATCACTTCTAAACTCAAGGAGGAGGAAAAGACTCAACCAATACCCAAAGAGAGCTACAACCCTTACAAACTTCACAACTTGTTTCTTGCTCCAATCTAAGCCTCGGTGGGGGTATTTATAACCTGAATTGGCTTCAAAATAGAGCCAAAAAATTTAAATCATCGAAAATTTTGGGATTTAGATGATCTTGCAGTCGCAACTTTTGATGTCATAATTTTGGACTTGCGAATGGTACTACCATCATAAAATTTAAATTTTAGGTAGTAATATTGCTAGTTATAGGTGTCCTACAAGCCAACTACATGGGTGATGACATGTGTGATACGATATACTATTTTTTTATTTTTTTATTATTATTAGTATATTCTCACATTATATATATTATCTATTGCATATATAGTATGATGTCCTTAGATCTGTGCAATAAGAATCAGATCATGATGAGATCACGATAATGAGACTAATTGTCTTTAAACAAAGATCCTAAATAATCACGGTCATAGGTTACTCGAGAGGGACATCGAGATAACCGAATAGATCGGTGTACTGTATACCCATTCATATGATGGAGGCGGCTGATCTCATAGTCACTTGTGTGGGAATAGTAAGGGTACAGTACAAGTGCTCATTAGAAAATGAGTTCACTGATTGATTAACTTATAAAATGCTAGATGGTTGATGATACTTGCCAGTTACAGGTGCCCTGCAAGCCAATCACGTGAGTGATGACACATGCGACACGCTGCACAGTCTTTTTTCATTATTATTATTAGCATATTCTCATATTATATTATATACTAAATATATCTATTGAGATGCCCTTGCTTCTATGTAATGAGAATCAGATCATGATGAGATCGATAATAAGATCAATTCGCCTTTAAACACAAATCCTAAATAATCTCGGTCATAGTTTACTCGAAAGGGACACCAAGATAACCGACAGATCAGTGTATTATATACCTATCCATATGATGGAGGCGGTTGGTCTCATAGCCACTTATATGGGGACACTAAAGATACAATACAAGTGCTCATTGGAGAATGAGTTCACTGATTAATCCACTTACGAAATGATGGATGGTAAATGATACTTATCGTTAGACAGCGATTCTGTAGTCCCAATTGTGTATCTAGTCCTTAAACTTAAGACACCAAGGATGCCTTGTTTAGGTACTCCTTTCTTTAACGCTGGACTTATAGGTCTTAAAAGTTTCAGATCTGGTACAGTCGGTTATCGGGATTGACAGCCAATCTTGCGAAGGCAATTAGTATTAATAGAGGATCATCCACTCTCAGTATCATGAGAGAAATATCCCATGTGTTATCGCTAAGTCAAATCCTTGGTCGGGGTCATTCAGATTGAGAGAGAAGTAGTTCCTCGGGAGAAATCGATTAAAGCGAGACTCGAACTAATTCTATATAAGGTCGGATAGTACCATACCCAATATATGATCTCTGAGATATTAGATGGATGAGGAACTATAGATACATGATAATATACGGTAACTGAGGACAGACAAGTCCAATGGATAAGATTCCCTATACAATCTAAGGACTATGGCACAATGACATAGTACGTCCATAGTTGATGAGTTGAGTGAATTTTTATGAGATAATAATTCACCGAGTCAGAAGAAGTTCTGACAGGTAGAACTCAAGGCCAGCTCGGTATTGGGCCTAGAGGGTCACACACATATGATGAATGTTTTATTGAGTAACTGATTGGATATTAGTTATCCAATTAGCTAATTTTCTCATTGGATGAGAGCCAACATTGATGGACTCATTGCATGAGGCCCAGTTAGAGGCTAATTAAGATTATTGGATAAAGATTCAATAATCCTAGATTAGTGGATAATTAGATGAAGATCTAATACCTACTAAGGTAGGATCCATTAGGGTTTTTGGACGACTCTCTATAAATAGGAAGTAGATAAGGCACATTAGTATAGGCTGTACATTTGGTCGCCCTCCTATTCTCTTCTCTACCTATACGTAAGAGTTGTGAGCTTTTGGGCTATGATTGGAGGAGCATCACTGCAATGATCCATCATGTGGATACCACTAGAGAATAGGACGTTTGACCTTCTTCATCATCTTCATCTAGATGATTTTCAGGGATATATGATCTCCCTAAGTAATCAATCTCTCATGTATCATATTTTCCATTTTTACAGGTTTTTTTGCGCACTAATCTTTGCACGATAATTTGACATACGTGGGAAACCTACTTTGTTTTGTTTATTCCGTTGTGCATGTGATGCTCTCTCTTTGGGTTTCCCAATAGTGGTATTAGAGTCAGGTTGCTCATGCAAAAGATTAGTTTTCTAGACTGTGTGTGATGATATTGAATCGCATAGAACTATTCTATGAGTTCTTGCAACGATTGGCAGCCTGCGAGTGAGGGGCGACCACTTGCGGGTTGGCTGCTTGCAGGGGTGGCTAGGCCATGGCCCACAGACAGGGTTGGTCGCCCGCGGCAAGGGCCACTTACAAGGGTAGCTAGGTTGTGGCCAGGGCCAACCACCCACGAACAGAGCGCTTGAAGGGGCGACGGTAGCGGGCAGGGCTGCTTGAGCAAAGGTGACGCTTGCGGGTAGGGCTGCCTACATACGGGGAACGACGATAGTTGCGAGAATAGGGATGTAAGGGTTAGGTTTTTTTGTGGCAAAAAGATGATACTGCTCCTTAGAATTTGAGAAATTCCTGGATCTATCTTTTTCTCAAAAATTCTCAAAATGCCCTTAATAATTATGGAAATTCCTGACATATCCTAATTTTTAGAAAAATAATTAATTAAATAGTTGAATTAATTATTAATTATCTAGTAGGCCTACATGATAATGTGTATATGTGATGTATGATTTAGACAAATGATCATGAGCTATGTGTTGTGATGTGTGTAAATGTGATTATTATTATTATTGGGTGTGCGAGCCTTCATTTTTCTCATTTATTATCAGGCTTGTGATTATGTGTAATTAAACAAAGAGGCATGACAGGAGCGTGGAGGTGTTAGCAGGACTTATGACACATGGTGATGCACCAAGGATTCGACGGAAGCAACGATGACAAGAAAGACGACCACAGGGCATGAGTGATTGGGCCCACTAGCTTGGGCCAATCACATTAGGTGATGGTTCCTAATCATCCGGTGTCTCCTGAATGATCCTTTTAGCTTCGACCCTTTGAGGATGTTGATAGTAATATAGCCGAATATGTGCTAAAATTTCAGCAAGCTTCTGCAAGCGTTATGTCGAGATCGTCATTACTTCACTCCCATATTTCTTGCATAATATCACTTGATTTCCCTTGCCATTCATAAGATTGTTGGTGAGAACGGTGACGGGTTATTGCTTAAATGATTCTTCAACTTTTGTTGCTTGCGGGTACGCATGGCCGACTAAAGCGTGAGTCGTGCAATCGACCGACTGCAGGTCCTCCTTCGTGTTCTCCTCCTCAGGTTCATGGACCTCTTCTTCAGATTCTTTAATAGATTTTATCATGGAAAGTCCCATTTTTTGTAGTGATGGTTGCGACTCCAAAGTTCGTTGTAATGCCAACAAAGGCCCTTCATCGATCTGTCACATAGCTCGTCTCTCATCAATTTTTTTGGCAGCAAAGAATGGCTGGGAGCAGAGGGAGGTTTATATGCTACTGGTCTAAGAGTGGTTCTCATCCTCTGAGCATCTTGGTTCAGCCGTTCCTCTTGGATCGGGCGAAAGAGATTGTGGCCTTCACAATAGGGGGCTGCCGCACTTTAACCTCTCCTTTAATTTTTGGCTTGTGTCCTTCGATGAACGTCCCTAATAATCGTCTGTCAGACCAATCATGAGCAAAGTAAGATAATTCCTTAAACCTAGTATGGAATTCTTGGATCGTGGAGGTTTATCGGATCTTGGCAAGTTGTCCGTTGATATTCTCATATTTAGTCAGCCCAAAGCGGTTCAATAGCGCATACTTAAATTGTATCCACATCGGAGCCTCATAGTTATATTCAAGCCAATTGTACCATTGTATAGCATCTCCTTCAAGGTGGATGATAGCGGTGTCCACCATGGAATCCTCCGGTGTTTGGTGATGATGGAAGTAACATTCGGTGCGTGAAATCCATCCCGTCGGGTCTCCTTCCCATCGAGGGAAGTCCACCCTCATGCGTGGTTACCTCATATCAGTGGCCCGTTCTTTCTTTTTGAGAGGTCTCTTTGAACTTTCACCTTGCTGGAATTTTATTGGGCTTGGAGATTGGCTCAATCCGAATTCGGCAAATAAGTCATGTAATCTATCCTCTATGCGTGATTCAAATGCCTCCAACTTGGCATCTATTGAATCTTAAGATGCCATTACGTGTGCAACTAGATCTGAGATGCCAATGTCCCTCTCTTGCTATTGGGTCAGTAGTATAGAATGGTTGGGTGGTTTGATCGTCGAAAGGGATGGTGGATCATAGGTAGATGGCTACAGTTTGGGGCTGACAGGTTATTATTATTATTTTTGTTGTTGGGGCTGTGATTTAGGGCTACTTTAGGGGCTATAAGGAGGGTTTGGTGATAGAAGTTTAGGGTTAGAGGGATGGCTTAGGGTTGCTATTGATGGCAGCAACCGATTTTATAGGATTAGTGGCTGCGGAGGGTAAGGATTAGTGGAAGGTTCGGTGGCTGCGGAAGATTGCTGTTTAGGTTGTGGTTTTGGCTGCGATTTGAGTTGGCTATGGATTTTGGAAATAGGTTATGATGGCTACATCTTAAGGCTAGATGGGTGCCTAAAGATGATGTGGGTGGCAGCAACAATTTCGGTAAGGATCAAATATGGGTGCAACAAAAAACACTGAAAGGTAGTGCTGCAGAATTCTACGTCGATAGGTTACGATAGGTTATTGTTTTGGGCTATAGTTTTGGGTGTTGTTTGGGTTATAAAAGTAGGTTATGATGGTTGCATCTTAAGACTAAAGGGATGCCCTAAAGATGTCTTGGGTGGTGGCAGCAAGATGGTTGGGTTTCAGTGGGTTAAGAAGAAGAAGAAAGACAAAGGTGCTTCATCAAAAAAATTCCAACAGTGAAGACGTAATATTTTTCTAAAAACTTTCAATGAAAATTCAAGTGAAACTCAAGGAGAATCTACTAGTCAAGGAGAGATAATATCATCAAAAATTTCATGGAAAGAAATGACAGCAAAAGTTTCAGCAAAATCAAAGATTGCAAGAAGGTGTTGCTATAGAATTTTTTCAGCAAAAGATTTCAATAGAATATTCAAAATTTTTTGCAGTAGTTTGTAATAAGGAATCGAGTAAAACTCAATGGGAAACTACTGATAATGGAAAGTAATGATGTCAAAAAATTTGTGGAAGAAATCGGCAGTAAAAGTTTCAGCAAGATCAAGGAATACGAGAAGGTACTGTGGTATAATTTTTTCATCGAAAGATTTCAGCAGTATAGACGAGATTTTTTTCCAATACTTCATAACAAGGATTTAAGTAAAACTCAAGGAGAATCTGATGTTAAGGAAAATATAATACCAACAAAAAATTCGTGGAAGAAAATGGCAGCAAAAGGTTCGGCAAAATCAAAGATCACGAAGAAGTATGTCAGCAGATTTTTACGTCTAAAGTGCAGCATTTTGGACATAAAAGATCAGCAGGTTATATTGATAATTTTTTGATGAAACTAAAGGGAGATATGAATACAGAAAGTTCTAAAGCTGTCGTAAAAATTTTATAGAGATTTGATCAGTAAAAACGTAGCAGCAAATCAAATAGTCAAGGGTGTGCAGCTAAAATTCTGTAACGTAACTTTCATTGTAAAGATGGAAACTTTACGATGAAAAGTTTGTGCAGCAAATAAGAATAAATTTTTTTGGATTTTTGAATAGGGATAATTAAATTGCAGCAGCAGTAAGGTAGGAAACTAGAACCTGTTGTAATTCACGGGGAGATCAAAGGATGATCTACGGTAGTGGAGATGACGGTGGAATTTGGTGACGATCTTCAAACAATTTTGGGAATGGCTTTAGATGGCTATGGGGGGCTGATGGATGGCTGTGGAAGGGCAGCGAGATACGAAGAACGCTGCTTTGATACCAAGTGATAGAACCCTTAAGGATTCTAAGCTTGGGGTGATCTCTACAAGGGATCGACCTCCTTGGAACTCTATAGGGGTTCCTCCCTCCTTGGAATTATGCACTATGACTGAAACATAATTGATCTATTGATGATGAAAGAGGGGAGAATACAAGACTATTTATAGGGCTTCTAAATCCCAACTCCTAATAAGATTCCTACTTAAGACTCCTACTCTTAACAACTCCTACTCCAACTCTAAGAAGCAACTCCTACTTCCAACAACTCCAACTCTAACTCCAACTCTAAGAATCAACCTCTAAACTAATCCTAATCCTATTCTAACTTAACCCCTCCTTAACTAACCTCTCTTTAACTAGGATAAGAGATGGTTAATTAGGGTGATATATATCTTATTATTTTCTCAAAATATCTTCCTCCAAACTAATCCTAACATTGTTGGCCTCCTCACCTCTTTAATAAGGGTCGGCTAGATAGGATTTATATGAATGCCCTTAGAATTTACATGTTTGCCCTCTTAAGTGAAACTAAATTAGGACTCCCCTAGCTAGAGTCCTAATAGGTTGTCAAGAAAGACCTGGTCAGGGACAAAGGCCAGTGCTTCCACTATGGCAAAGATGAGCATCGAAAGAGGAATTGCAAGGATTACCTTGCAAAAAAGGTGAAATAGAAGCTTGAAGAAGCTTCAGGTACATTTATGATCAGTCTCCATTTGCTAGATTTTTATGATAACACATGGATATTGATACCAGAGTGCTTATTATATTTGCAACTCATTGCACATTCTGGTAAGGCCTAGGAGATTGCCCAAAGGAGAGATAGACCTCAAGATGGGCAATGGAGCAAGAGTTGTTGTAGTTGCCATTAGGGAGGTCACCCTATATTTGCTTAGTGGAGCTACTATTATACTGGATACATACTATTATGTTCCCTCGATTATCAAAAATATTATTTTTATTTCTTATTTGATAATTAATGGATATAAACTAGTTTTTGAGAACATTAGTTGTTCAATAATTTGGATGATGAGATCATCACAAGAGGGACCTTGATTAATGGCTTATATGTGTCAGACACTTCTCCACACATCATAATTATAAATACAACCAAGAGAAAATGAGATGAGGTGAACGAGGCATACCTATAGCAATGTAGGCTAGGTCATATCCATGAGGGAATGATTCAAAAGTTACTAAAAGATAGATACTTGGATCCATTCGACTATGAGTCATATGCAACTTGTGAACTTTGATTTCGTGGAAAGTTTACCAACTCTCCTTTTAATGGAACTGGAGAGAGAGCCACCGAGTTATTCGCCCTCATACATAGTGATGTATGTGGTCCCAGGTTGACTTAGGCTATAGGAGGTTACTCCTACTTCATTATATTCACTGACGATTTCTCTAGGTATGGACATGTGTACTTAATGAAGCACAAGTTCGAGACCTTTGAGAAATTTAGGGTGTTGAATCTCAGATTTTGATGATGAAATCAATTGATAGTTTGTTGATCTAACATGTGTCTCAGAGATGATTGATACATGATTAACTATGACAAAGAAAAAAAATTATAGTCAGATGTTGGGTCAGAGTCAAGTCCGAGCATCAGGTCGGGGTTCGGACGATGCAGTGGGAACTCACTGAGAGACTTGTCGGAAGCTCGCTGAAGGTATCAGAGGCCTATCGAAAGCTTAGTAAAGGTATCAGAGACTTGCTAGGAGTTCACCGAAGCTGATCGGGAGCTTGCCAGGAAGGCATCAGGAGTTCGTCGGAAGAAGACCAAGAGACTCGTTGGAAGATCATCCGATGTTATCGAAAAGCTTGCCGGGAGTTAGGAGAGTCTTGTTGGACTTGATGGTCACAATGATTATAATTAATTAGTCATAGTTAGCATCAATTAGGTTTGAGTCCTACTTAAGTTAGATTTGGAAGAAATCCAAATTAACTCAAGTGAGACAAAGTAGGTCCACACTTGGGTTTGGATTGAGCTCAAGTTGAGCTCAATTTGTTGACCTGGAAAGAGGTCAACTAAAGGTACAAGTCGAGATTCGAAAAGTGGAGGAATCATTTTTCTAGGATTCTCGATGGTTGTACTGCCATATCACCGATGGGTGACGATTGTACCACCGATGTCAGTAGTTGTACCACCATTGCCCTATTTTTCGTGCAGCTTTTGACGGTAGTACCTCCAACGCTAACGGTTGTAATGCCCATACCCAAATTTTTCGAATACCCTAATTTTTGAAGCCAATTAGGGTCTATAAATACCCAAGTCTTCTTGCATTTAATAGAACAATTGGGCTAGAAATTATATGCAAAATTATGTGCTAAAATTATCCAAGAAAAAAAGGGGGAAGGGAGTGAAAGTAGAGTTGTAATCTTTGTAAAAGTCTCCCTTGTGAGTTGTAAGTGTAAAGCTTGTAAGGATCTATTAGGACTCTAGCTAGAGGAGTCCTAATTTAGTTTCATGGAAGAGGGCATTTATGTAAATCCTATCTAGCCGACCCCTATTAAGGAAAGTAAGAAGGCCGGCTAGGTTAGGATTAATTGAGGAAGATATTTAAGGGGAGAGTAAGATGCATGTTACCTTAATTAATCACCCATTATCCTAGTTAAAGAGATGTTGGTTGAGGAGGGATTAAATTAGAATAGGATTATGAAACAATAAAGCAACCGGCCACCCCTAGATGGACTGGTTGGTGGTTGGACTTAAAGTTGCATTAGAAGTTGCTTTAGGAGTTGGTGAGGGTAGGAGTCTTGAAGTAGGAGTCCTCTTAGGAATTAGGGATTGAAGGCCTATAAATAGCCTTGTAATCATCTACTTTTTATCATGAATAGATCAATCTTTCTTTAGCCAATGACTTAAGTACCAAGGAGGGATGAACCCCTATAGAGTTCCAAGGAGGCCGATCCCCTATAGAGATCACCCCAAGCTTAGAATCTGCAAGGGTTCTAACACTTGGTATCAGAGCAGCGTTTTTAACATCTCGCTGCCCTTCCACAGCCATCCATCAGCCCCCCATAGTTGTCCAAAGTAATTTCCACAATTGCTAGAAGATCGTCACCAAACTCCATCGTCATCACCAATATCACAAATCATCCTTTGATCTCCCCATGAATTGCAACAGGTTCTGGTTTTCTACCTTACTGCTACTGCAATTTAGTTATCCTTGATCCAAAAATCTAAAAACTTTTCGTCGTAAAGTTTGCTGCATAAACTTTTCGTCGTAAAGTTTCCATCTTTACGATGAAAGTTATGCCGCAGAATTCCAACTGCACACCCCTTACTGTTTGATTTGTTGCTACGTTTTTACTAATAAAATTTCTACAAAATTTCTACCATAGATTTATAACTTCCTATTCTTGGATCTCCCTTTGGTTTCGTAGAAAAATCATCAAGATAACCTGCTCATCTTTTACGTCCAAACTACTGCAGTTTAGACGTAAAAAATCTATTACAGTACCTTCCCATGATCTTCGATTTTGCCAAACCTTTTGCTATTGTTTTCTTCCACGAATTTTTTGTCGGCATTACCTTTCCCTTACCAACAGATTCTCCTTGAGTTTTACTCGAATCCTTGTCTTGAACTACTGGAAAAAAATCTTGTCTATACTGTTGAAATATTTTGACGAAAATTTTTTGCTACAGTACCTTCTCGTATTCCTTGATCTTGCCGAAACTTTTCCTATCGATTCATTCCATGAATATTTTGACAGTATTACCTTGATCCACCACCCTGTTGGCCACCAATCCCTACCAAATCGGTTGCTACCATCAATAGCAACCCTAACCCATTCCTTTCACCTTAAACCTCAGCCATTATACCCCCTATACGACCCCTACAGTAGCCTTAAATCACAGCCCCAACAGTAACAAAAATAGCAACCTTTCAGCCCCAAATCGCAGTCATCTACCCTTGATCCACCACCTCTTTCGGCTATCAATCCACCCAACTAGTTAATACCACTGACCCAATAGCAAGAGAAGGACCTTGACATCTCAGATCTAGAGGCACATGCAATGACACCTCAATGTTCAATCGATGCCAAGTTAGAGGCGTTTGAATCATGCATGGAGGACAGATTATGCGCCTTATTCGTCGAATTTGAATTGGGTCAATCTCCGAGCCCAACAAAATTCCAATAAAGTGCAAGTTCAGAGAGGTCTCTCAAAAAGAAAGTAGCCATGCATGAGGGTAGACTTCCCTCAATAGGAAGAATGAGACCCGACGGGATGGATTTCGTTCGTCGAACGTTACTTTCGTCATCACCAAACATTGGAGGATTCCATGATGGACACCACTGTCATCCACCTTGAAGGAAATGCTATACGATGATACAATTGGTTTAAATACAATCATGGGGCTCCGACATGGAAACAATTCAAGTACGCACTGTTGAACCAATTTGGGCCGACTAAGTATAAGAATATCAACGGATAACTTGCCAAGATCCGACAAACCTCCACGATCCAAGAATACCAAACTAGGTTTGAGGAATTATCTTACTTTACTCATGATTGGTCTAACAGATAATTATTAGGGGCGTTCATCGAAGGACTCAAGTCAGAAATTAAAGAAGAGGTTAAAGCGCGGTAGCCCCCCACCGTGAAGGCTGCAATCTCTTTTGCCCGAATCCAAGAGGAACGACTAAACCAAGATGCTTGGAGGATGAGAACCACTCTTAGACCAGTAGCATATAAACCTCCCTCTGCTCCCAGCCATTCTTCGCTGACAAAAATATTGATGAGAGAAGAGCTACGCGACAGATTGGCGAAGGGCCTTTGTTGGCATTGCAATGAACTTTGGAGCCGCAACCATCACTGCAAAAAGGGGAGCTTTCCATGATAAAATCTATTAAAAAATCTGAAGAAGAGTTCCAGGAACCTGAGGAGGAGAACATGAAGGAGGACCTACAGCCAGCCGATTGCACGACTCACGCTTTAGCCGGACATACGAACCCGCAAGCAATAAAGTTGAATAATCCTTTAAGTAGCAACCCGTCACCGTACTCAC
Organism: Ensete ventricosum; assembly: GCA_029747655.1. NCBI lineage: Eukaryota > Viridiplantae > Streptophyta > Magnoliopsida > Zingiberales > Musaceae > Ensete > Ensete ventricosum. Next base: position 19,791,883 of record JAQQAF010000005.1, read on the forward strand.
CAACAATCTTATGAATGACAAGGAAGAATAGGTGACCTTCTGTGAGAAACATGGGATCGAAGTAATAACGATCTTGACACAACGCTTGTAGAAGCTTACTGAAATTTCAGTCGCCTACGCCAAACCGAGCCGACTACTTCCTACCAGGCTATATGATCTTCATATGTTGATCTTGTAGAACGAACCACTAGCACATATTCGGCTATATTGCTATCCACATCCTCAAAGGGCTGAAGCTAAAAGGATCGTCCAAGAGATGCAAGAGACAAATCATTCGGCCACGACCTTCCCTTGCAATGACATTTTATCTTCAAAAGCTTTGCCTCTTTGTTTGCCGGTATAAACTCTTCCTGAAGTACCATATTCGTCCAAACCAACTATGGCTTCTAAAGCAACACTCCTAGATCTCGGGCTACTTCCATGACTTCTTCAAGGAGTGGACCATAATGCTTAAAGTCTTCCATGATGATAACCACCGATCCACGGCCCATGACCGCAAGAAGATTGAGTCCCTACAGCAATAGTACTAGCATGGAATCCATGACACCAAACCTTACTAGATGGAGATCAAAATTCTGAAGGAATAGGAGGAAAGCATCCACACGTCCACCATCTATAGGATCCTTACAGTCACGATGCCATCTACATCAATGCTAGCTTTACCCGACTTTGACAAAGTGTTTATTATTGATGCATTGGGAGCTAGAAATTATGTTATCCACATGCAAGATGGCCGACTCCTAGCCTACATCAGCAAAGTCCTCACTCCAAATCATCTGAGGCTACCAATTAATGATGAGGGAATGCTAACCTTTGTTGAATTTATTGCTTGGTATGATACAGGACAACAACACGAAGAGGAGATGAAAGTAAGTCTAAAAAAATTATAGCTTCTGCTCCTTCCAAACTCAGATCGAGCTCACCTTACTATGGACTTTACTATAAGGCAACTACCATCATAGAGGAAAGCCTGGCTATCAATACACACTCTAGCCCGCACAAGAAAGAAACAACCACTCAATAAATGCCAGAGTAGAAGGAAGTTTGTTATTAAATATCGAGTCTTTCTCTATATTCATCCATACCAGCAGGAATTTATGAAGACTCGAGCCTCACGGAAGTGGTCTCCTAGTTTTTTTGGACCCTACAAAATTGGAGATCACATTGAGCCGTAAATTATGGATCGGACTTACGCACTAATTCAAAATTATAACTTATCCTTCAAGTATCTCACCGTAAATGGAAGTTTAGAAAGAATGACTCAGCCCAGATCCATCCACCTGATATCCTAACTGATGAGGAAGTTCAAGTTCAGCTGATGATCGCATGAGATCATAGGATCATGATGCACCATCGTCCAAATACTACTACCCATGATGGAGAGATATAAGATAATGCTGGACCGTTGACCCACAATGCACCTACTGTATATACCACAAGGAAGCTTCAAAGAGAATTGTAGATCAACACCCAAAGTTTATGGAGCCTCAGCCTTGAGGACAAGGCTGATTTGAAGAGGGCGGGTCTGTTATGACTCTAGCTAGAGGAGTTCAAATTTAGTTTCATGGAAGAGGATAATCATGTAAAATCTGAGGAGCATTCATGTAAATCCTATCTAGCCGACCCTTATTAAGGAAAGTAAGGAGGCCGGCTAGGTTAGGATTAATTAAGGAAGATATTTAAGGGGAGAGTAAGATGCATGTTACCTTAATTAACCACCCATTATCCTAGTTAAAGAGGAATTCGTTGAGGAGGGGTTAAATTAGAATAGGATTAGGAAATAATAAAGCAACCAGCCACCCCTAGATGGACCAGTTGGTGGTTGGACTTAGAGTTGCATTAGAAGTTACTTTAGGAGTTGGTTGAGGGTAGGAGTCTTGAAGTAGGAGTCCTTTTAGGAATTAGGGATTGAAGGCCTATAAATAGCCTTGTAATCATCCACTTTTTATCATGAATAGATCAGTCTTTCTTTAGCCAATGACTTGAGTACCATGGAGGGAGGAACCCCTATAGAGTTCCAAGGAGGTCGATCCCCTATAGAGATCACCCCAAGCTTAGAATCTGCAAGGGTTCTAACAGGTTCCTCTCCTAAACCTATGAAAAGGAGAGCAGGAAGTATAAGGGTTTGGTCTTCACCCGAAGAAGATCGGTAGTAGACAACGATGGACCTCGGTAAAGAGGACTCAAGGAGTGGACATAGGCCAAGTTGTGGCCGAACCACCATAAATCTGTGAGTGTCTCTTATCTTTCCTTTTAGATTTGCATGTTCTTACTTGAGCCTTCTTTAAGCAAGAAACTTAGCATCGTTCTATAAGATTAAATTTCTTAGCTACTCTTCTTGAACGAAATGCTTCCTATATCGTTTTTACTTTGTGCAAAAATTTTCCTTAAACCAAAGTTTTCAGCACTTGCACTAATTCACCCTCCCCTCTTAGTGCCAATTGATCCTAACAATTGGTCTCAGAGCGAGGTTCTACTCATTGGACTAAATACCCAAGTGAGTAAATGACTTCATTTGGCATGAACGAGAGACATTCCATTGCACATCCTCTCATGTTCAATAGGATGGATTACACATATTAGAAAATAAGAATACGTTTTTTTTCTGATTTATGTGGATTTTGATTTATGGCACATAGTTGAAAATGGTTTTGAAAAGTCTTCCAAACTAATGAACAAATGGGATAATTTAGAAAAAAAGGTTTTTTCGTTAAATGTAAAAACAATGAATGCTTTATTTTCTGCACTTGATAAGAATGAATTTAATTAGGTTTCTATTTGTGAAACTACTTATAATAGTTGACATACACTTGAAATCACACATGAAGTCACTAGTAGAGTTAAAGAGTCTAAGATTAATATTTTAGTTCATAGTTATGATTTATTTAGAATAAAACTAAGTGAGACTATTGGAGACATGTACACCCGGTTCACGGATGCCTTCAATGGTCTAAAAGCTCTTGATAAATATTTTTCTAATTTTGAACTTATTAGTAAAATATTAAGATATCTTCCAAAAAGTTGAGATCCTAAAGTAACTGCAATTCAAGAGGCTAAAGATCTTAATAATTTTCCTCTAGAAGAACTTTTTTGGATCACTTATGACTTGTAAACTAAGTTATAAAGCTCATGACAAACTTGAAGAACCCCTTCCAAAGAACAAAAAGGATTTGGTATTAAAAATTGCAGATGACTCCTCAAGTGAAACCTTATATGATGAGGACAATGATATTGCACTATTAACCAGAAAAATTAAAAAATTATGAAAAAGAACAAAAATTATAAAAATAAAAATGAACAAATAAGAGACAACATTATATGCTTTGAATGTAAGTCATGATATTTCAAAAATGGGTGTCCTCAATTAAAGAATAAGGCGTTACACAAGAAGAGGCTCTCTCTGTGACTTGGGATGACTCAAGCTCATCAGATGAAGAAGACCACATCAAGATGAAGTTGACAACTATGCTCTCATAGCCATCCATGACGAGGTAAGTGAGTCTTCCAATATCTCCTTTACTGAATTATTGAATAGTTTTAATGAGCTTTATGATGAGTTTAGAAAAATTAGTAAGTTTTATAAATTAATTAATAAAGATCATGATTCACTAGTTAGTAAATTTGAAGAAATATATGTAGCATCACCATCACATAGTTCATGCATCGATTGTGAAACTTTAGATGAACTTAGAAAAGAAAATTTTGTATTGAAACAATAGTAGAAAATTTTGAAATAGGAAATCAATCCCTAAATATGATCCTTGCAAATAAGGGTCATGTTTATAAGAAAGAATGTATAGGTTTTGTTGGCAATACTCAATAAAAGCCAACTATCTTCGTTAAAGGACCCACTCTAAACTTACCACCAAAAATTAAATGTAATTTTTGTGGTAGGTTAGGACATAAAGCTTACAAATGTTCATTTAGAAAGTATAGTCCACATAAATTAATTTAGGTTCATAAAGGAACCATAAACAACCAAAAACCTCTAGATAAATTTGGTAAGCTCTTCATAAGGGACCCAAAGTAAAATAAGTACCTAAACTAAAACTATCCTTCTTCTAGGATTGTCTCTAAACTAAGGCTAGGAGCACTAAATAATGTTTTGGAAGTGGATTGATATCTAACACTTCTTCAAGCTCATTAGCCTAAACAATGATAACTACAAAAATATATATTAAGTTAAAATTATTAACAATAAATTTTCTAATATTTGATTATCATACAACGAATCTTGATATATTTTCGATAATGCATGACTATAGTATATTAGAACTATAGAACCTTAGTTGTTTTCAATGAAAAATTATTGAAATTTATGAAAAAAGGGATTTTGATGATTGAATATTAGTTTGGATGTAACATTGAATTAAAATGCTATGATGATTGAAATGGGTTGCTTATTGCATATATATAAAAAATTATTTTTTTAAAAACAGTGCACCAGCGGTGGCACCATAGGACTAGTGGTGGGATCGCCGTAACACACTATCCAGACACGGGTGGACCGCTCATTTGGCGGTTCCATTGCTTGAAACCTCTCCTTTATAAACCTCACTTAGGGCTAGCGATGGAACCGACCCTAAACCTCTCCACAGCCCTCTAAAACCCTCTCCATCTCTATTTGCCTTTGCTTTTCCTCTGTAAACTCAAGAGAAATCCCTCTACTCTTCAAAACTAAGGATCAATCTCTATCTATGGGGGATCACAACAAAGGTAACTCTCAAAACCTTGCTCTCAATCTATTCCTTGATCTTACTTTTTACTCACAATATTTGTAGTTCAAGGGACAAAGGAAAGAGGAGATTAGATGAAACCTTTGACCCTATAATCTTTGATACCCATGAATATGATAGAACCCCAGAAGGAGTTCTATAGATTTTGATCCTTGAGTGGGATCAACCCTTGGAACGTTATAGGGGTTCCTCCCTCCTAGACTCGGCATAAGGCTGAAATAAAATTGATGATTGCTTGATTCAAGGGGGGGGTAGCTACATCTTTAAATAGGGATCAAAACCCTAGCCTATGGGGGTGCTTGCCTAAGTAGGATTATCCCTTTGCCCCTCCTATAGCCAACCTGCCTTAATAGGAACAAGAAATGACTAAGTGGCTCTATAGCCGACCTAAGCAGGGGGAAACCCTAACCGACCAACCCAGTAAGGGGTGTGGCGGCTATTAAGCCCTAAGGACTAATCTAGACCCTAGCCATACTCCTTTATATGATAGGAGTGACTTTATTACAATCTAATAGAGTTTTTATTGACTAGTACTAAGATGATTAGGACTCAACCTTGCTGGAGTCCTATCAAGTTCGCCCTCTTTAGATCAGCCTTGTCCTCAAGGCTGAGGGTCCATAAACTCTAGAAACTGGATCTTTAACTCCTCATGTGACTCTCATGTTATCATTAACTGAACTTTGGCCTCCTCATCAGCTGGGGTGTTAGTTGGAAGGATTTGGGCTGAGTTATCTTCTTTAAATTTCCATTTGAGGTGGGATACCTGGCAGATCAGTTGTAATCTTGATCTGGTATGCAAATTTGATCTTCAGGTTAGGGCCCCAATGTGATCCTCAATTTTACAAGGCCCAAAGAAATAGGGAGACCACTTCATTAAGGCTCGAGTTTCCTACTGATCGGGCTGGAAGTGTAGAAAAACTCGATCTTTAATTTTTCGTCCATTTTAAAGTTTGTCGGGAGGCCGTTTCTTCTTTGTATGCGCTTTCATATGGTTAGTCTTTAGTGATAGCCAATCTTTCTTCTGGAATGGTGACCGCTGTCTAGTATGGTTCAGGATAATGAGGGCCCAATCTGACATAAGCATAGATTGTAATTCTTCTAGTTTTACTCCTCTTTCGTGCCATAGACTTATATCCAACCATAATTTAAATTTGGTAGTAATTAGTATCTCCGTAAAGACCTCGTATAGAGTGTGGGGGAAGTCTCAGTGTAAATTAGGAGTCGACCATCTTGCATAAGAATAACCCTAATTCTAACTCTTAACACATTGGCCTCAATGACAAAAGTGCAGCCAAAATCGGGCAGCGCTAGGACCGACGTCATCGTCATGGCTGCCTTGAGTCATTCGAAGGCTGTGAAGGCTTATCCGACCATAAGAAGGAGTCTTTCTTCAGTAAGGACATGAGCAGGGCACTGATCTTGCCATAATCTTTCACAAAATTTTGGTAGTAGCCCGCGAGTCCAAGGAAACCGCGTAGTGACTATACGTTTGTAGGTCTCGGCCATCCTTACATTGTCTCGATATTTGTCGGGTCCACCGCCACTCCATCCTTTGATATAATGTGCCCAGGATACTCCACTTTACGCTATAAAAAGTTGCACTTTGACTGTTTAACATAAAGAGTATTCTCTCGAAGAATTGTTAGAACAGTTCGTAAGTGCAGAAACTCATAGTGGCCATTATACGTGCGGAATGCAGTTTTCAGAATATCTTCAGTGCATACCTGAATCTGATGGTATCCGGATTGGAGATCCAATTTAGTGAAGACTCGAGCTCCTTTTAATTCGTCCAATAATTCATCTACGAATGGGATATGATATTTATCCTTGACGGTGATGGCGTTTAGAGACGGGTAGTCAATGCACATCCGCCACATACCATCTTTCTTGCACACTAGCAACACCGGTGAGGAGTAAGGGCTGCAACTCGATCGAATCACCCCAGTGTCAAGCATCTCTTTAACAATGTTCTCGATCTCATCCTTCTGCAAGTGAGGATAATGGTACAGTTACAAATTTGTTAGAGGTTTGCCTAGCAAAATAGGAATGCGGTGGTCATGCGGCCGGTTAGGGGGCAGCCCGCACGACTCTAAGAAAATATTCGCGAATTCATTCAGGCAAAGGGCAAGCTTAGGATCTGAGTTTTGTACATTCTCCCCATAGATGGCTGTTGAATATGCATCAAGAATTCACTATATGCTTTGTGCAAAACTGTCTCCATTCATTGCGATGAAACGATGGAAATTTGGCTCCCGCGCTTGCCTCGTAAAGTGACCTGTCTCCCTTTGCAATAAAATTTCATGATTAATTTAGAAAAAAATTAGGAGATATCACCTAGTGTTGTGAGCCATTCGATCTCGAGTATAGCTTCATAATCATCGATGGGTAGGAGGAAGAAATCAGCTACCACTTCTTGGTCTTGGAGGAGTAATTTCACCCATGGGCATTGTTGGTCGCAATTAAGGATTCGACCATCAGCGACCTTTACGTCAAACTTGTTGCAACCTTCAATTTGAAGCACCAAACATGCAGCAACCTTACTATTGAGGAAGTTATTTGTGATGCCCGTGTTGATGAGAATGATGATAGGTTACTGTTTCAGAAGTCCTCCAATTTTCATCGTCTGCGGGTTGGAGCAGCTGGCTAATGCGTGCACTGCGTAGTCGGCCGGTTGGGACTCTTCCTCCATGGCTTCTTCAGATGGTTCATTATCCTCATCCTCCACTGGTTCAATCACAAGGAGTTGGCCCTTTTTGTAGCGATGTTCTCGGCTCCACGGTTCATCATAGTGCCAACATAATCCTTTGGTCGATTGTTCACGAAGCTCATCCCTCGTAAATTTTTTTGGTGTGTGGGCTCGGATGGTAGTAGAGGGGGCTGTAGGCCTCAGCAAGGCTGGTTGGGGAGTGACTCTTATCCTTCGTGCCTCTTGGTTCAATTGTTCTTCTTGAATACGCGCAAAGGAAATCACCGCCATAAGAGTGTACAGTTATCGCGCCTTTACTTCTCCCCGAATCTCTAGCTTTAGACCCTTGATGAAAGTCCCTAAAAGTTATTTTTTAGACCAATCCATAGGAGATAAATGTTCAAACCTTGTTTGGTATTCTTGTATTATGGAGGTTTGACGAATCTTTGCCAATTGTCCGTCGATGTTATCGAAATCGGTTGGTCCGAAGCGGTTCAGTAGTCCTTCCTTGAATCGCTGCCAAGAGAGTCCTCCATGGGTGTGCTCAAATCAATTAAACCACTGAATAGCATCTCCCTCAAGGTGGATGGCAGTGATCTCCACCCGTGTGGCATCGGCAGTTCGGTAGAACCAAAAATAGCGCTCCGCGCGCGAGATCCACCCGATCAGGTCTCCTTCTTCCCATCTAGGGAAGTCAACCTTCATGCATGGATTATTGATATCAGAGGTGATGTGGCCATGTTCTTGAGGATCGTCTCGCCGATCTGAAGTTTCTCCAGGTTATGATTTCCTCGGGCTCGACGGTAGACCAATGTTGAATTCGGCGAAAAGGGATCGTATCTTCTTTTCCATGCGATTTTCAAAGGCTTCAGGCTTTGCATCAATAGCCTCCTCTGATGTCATAGTATACACCTTTAGATCTGTAATATTGAGATCTTTTTTCTATTATCGGGTTAGTGGCATGAGAATTTTGGAGAAGGGGGTGGCCGGTTGGAAGGTGAATTGGTTTGGATGGAAGTAGGCTGTGGTTTAGGGTAGATTTGGGGGGCTATTTGGTTTCGATTTAGGTTAGGGTTTTGAAGGGTTTTTGGTGAGGATGGTAGGGTTTTGAGATGAGGAAAAGAGAGTCCAAAATCTCACAAAAAATAGCACTCAAATATGATAGAATTTGGCAAAAAAAAGTGCTGTGATGTGCTATCCTGCTGAATCGGTTTTACGTCGGAGAAACGATGACTTCTCGACATAAATTATAGATGAAAGTTTAAGGAAATTATGAAAAAATCCTTGATTCAGATATTGTTAAAATCAGTCAAAAGTTTGATAAAATTTTGGCAGCATAACAGTAGAGAAATAGGGCAAAAGACGAAAGGTAGATCCTTCGTCGTAAAATTTCAGAACTGCATGATGGTGAAAGATTACACAAGAAAACCAGTTTCAAAAGAAGTTCTTTCAAGAAGTTAAATCCAGATGAAAGCCAACTTGATCTTGAGAATTGTGTAAAAATTTTGGCCTGAAAGGAGAAGAAATAAACCAGTTTCAAGAGGCAAAAACACGGCTGAAAATTTCTGCAGTGTTCCACCTTCACAACAACGATAATGTTTGCGATAAACAAAATTTACAGCAGATAAAATTTGAAAAAAATCTTCAACATGTCAAGTAAGGAATCTTGTAGTATTGAAGAGGCTTAGGTGATAAAAAAATACAATATTTCCAAATCTCGTAGGGGACGACAACAGATAGATGGATCTACGGCTTGGTGGGTGATGGTGGATGGAAGCGTCGTCAAAAAGCAATTGTGGGAATTGCTTGGAAGATGGAGGCGTGGATGATGGCTATAGGGCAGCAGTAATGCTACTATGATACTAGATGATAGAACCCCAGAAGGAGCTCTATAGATTTTGATCATTGTGGGGGATTAACCCTTGGAACGCTATAGGGGTTCCTCCCTCCTAGACTCGGCAAAAGGCTGAAATAAAATTGATGATTGCTTGATTCAAGAGGGGGGACAGCTACATCTTTAAATAGGGATCAAAACCCTACTTAAGGGGTGCTTGCCTAAGTAGAATTATCCCTTTGCCCCTCCTATAGCCAAGCTGCCTTAATAGGAATAGGAGGCGGCTAAGTGGCTCTATAGCCGACCTAAGCAGGGGGAAACCCTAGTCGACCAACCTAGTAAGGGTTGTGGTGGCTACTAAGCCCTAAGGGCTAATCTAGACCCTAGTCATACTCCTTTATATGATAGGAGTAGCTTTATTACAATCTAACAGAGTTTTTATTGACTAGTACTAAGATGATTAGGACTCAACCCTGCTGGAGTCCTATCAGAACATGCCCTAAAATTCTCAACCCTTGAATTTAGAAATGTTCATAAGGATAAATATGTAGATCTAGAAGATTTAAGAGATTTAGAACCAATCCAATGGTTTGCTAACTTAGATACCCTACCCATCCTTCAAATGAATGAACCCATTTATCATAGACTTGTTAGATTATTCTACAACAACTTACATATAGATGATCAAGATAGGGTATCTACATATCTCTTGGGGCATCATATAGCTATTATGGATAGTTTAATTTGCAATCTCATAGGAATACTTGAAAAAAGAAGTGGTTGCTCCTTTAGAGGACAATGGGACATTGATTCAATAGAGGTTACTTACTTTGAAGCCTTAGATACTATCTTTAGTAACCTAAATCTATCTATTATTCCTAAAAGCTGTGAGCGCATGCTACCTTTCAACATAAAACTACTTCATCACATAGTGATTAATATTCTACTTCCTAAATAATTTCATCATGACAAAATTAACCAAATGGAACTAGTTACTATGTATTGGATCATGACACGACATGATTAATGTTTTGGATATCTATTGAGGCAAAATATGATTGAGCTTTCAACTAAAGATATGATGCTTCCATATGGTGGATTAATAACTAGATTGATACATGCACACAATATAACTATTCCACCAAATGAAAAAAATAAATAAAGTTAGATAGATAAAATATCATTAATAGAAATCTCTTAAGAAGATTAAGATGTATTGTAAGAAATAGTATTTTGACTAGATTGCCTAGGAGAATTAATCCTCCCTCATTTGAGCTAGAACCCGAAACACCTATACTTAGGGGAAGTCTATCTCCTCCTACTAGTTAGTCCGTTTGAGGCAACACCTACGATGCAACCAGCACCCTCATCATCTAACGACTCTATAGTGACCCGGCTAGATCGAATTGAACTACATCAAGATCAATTAAAAACTGAGATGCAACAAATCCGTCAACAGCTTAATGCTCTATCTAGACACTTTGGATTACCACCACCTGAATAAATTTTATGTTTAGAACTATGGGGAAGAAGTCGGTGGAACTTAATATGTTGTACTGATTGCACTCTTATGATGTTTTCTCTTAGGACATATACTTTTTACTATTGAGAAGTACTTTTGGATGCTTTTGTAATGAATGCAATACTTTATAATTATTGATATTAGGTGTTACTTTATTAGGGATCATATGAATAATCATGATATATCTTTAGAATTTATTGATACTAAGCATCAATTAGCAGACATTTTCATTAAGCCATTAAATGAATAGAATTAGGAATGTTAAACCATCAAAATGAATGATTTGTTATATTTCAAATTTCTTAATTTGCTTGAAATGAATTTAATTGTATGGGTAGCTCTTAATTTTTCTTGGATTTCTTGGTTCTTTTTGAGCTCTTTTCCAAAATGATTTTCATTGAAATTGACATTACAAAAATGAGATTCGAAGTTCTTTTTGTGATGACATTTTTATCCTTTCTCAAAGATTATTTCAACTCATGATGAATATCTAAAAAAGAAAGATACGTGACATAAACCTTTATGATGCTTGCTATGAGCTTTCTTTTGTATCCTCTCTCAAAATTATTCATGGATCTTTTATATTCTTGATGAACACTTTTGAATGTATCACTCCCTACTTTTTTTTATACTAAATCTTTGGATTTTTGACCACCCCCCACTCCCCCGCCCTCTCGTTTCTTTCTTGTACTTATTCACAAAGGGGAAAAAATTTTTAATGAGAAAATTAGATTTTTAAAGGGGGGCAATGCAAAATTTAATCAATATTTATTTTGTACAAATATGAAAAATTTGACACATGATGAGTTTTATGTATCTTGAAATTACTTGCTCATTATTTCACCTCTTTTTGTTGATGATAAAGGGGGAGAAATAGCATATTGATGACACATATATGAAAAATGATAAAATGTGACATTTCTCCATTATTGTTAAACAAAGAGGGAAAAATATTTGATGACTTAAGAAGAAAATTTTTAAATTAATTGTATGACTAATGCATGAATTTTGTATACTTGGAATATCCTTGAAGATTTAGTGATTGAGGATTTAAGGTAAATTTGTTGAAATTAATGTTACATCATGTATCATTGATGATTTGATGGTTGATGATTTATGAAATTTATGATATATTATTTCTGAATTTGATAAATGAATATTATGATACTTGAATTCAAGAGTGTTTGGTTCCCTTGAATTTAAGTTTTTCCTTTTTAGATTATGGCATGGATTTAGGGGGAGTAAAGGTTAACTCTCGTCATTAATTAGTTGTCATCATAAAAAAGGGGGAGATTATTGAATCTTAGATTTTGATGATGAAATAATTAATAGTTTGTTGATCTAATATGTGTGTTAAAGATGATTGATGCAGGATTAACTACGACAAAGAAAGAAAATTACAATCAGATGTTGGGCCAAAGTCAAGTCTGGGCATCGGGTCGGGATTCAGACGATGTAGTGGGAACTCACCGGAAGCTCGCCAAAGATATTGGAGGCTCACCGAAGATATCAAAGGCTTGCCGAGAGCTTGTCGAAGGTGATCGAGAGCTTGCCAAGAAGGTATCGAGAGTTCACCGGAAGAAGACCAAGAGACTCACCGAAAGATCGTCGGAGGTTGTCGAAAAGCTTGCTGGGAGTTATGAGGGTCTTGTTGGACTTGATGGTCACAATCATTGTAATTAATTAATCATAGTTAGCATCAGTTAGGTTTAAGTCCTACTTGAGTTAAATTTGAAAGGAATCCAAATTAACTCAAGTGAGGCAAACCGGGTCCACACTTGGGATTGGATTGAGCTCAAGTTGAGCTCAATTGGTTGACCTGGAAAGGGGTCAATTGAAGGTACAAGTCGGGATTGGAAAAGTAGAGAAATCATTTTTTTGGGATTCCCAATGGTTGGTCTCTCCTAAGCCTGTGAAAAGGAGAGTGAGAAGTGTAAGAGTTTGGTCTTCACCCGAAGAAGATCGGTAGTGGACACCGGTGGATCTCGACGAAGAGGACTCGGGTAGTGGATGTAGGCCATGTTATGGTTGAACCACTATAAATCTATGAGTATCTCTTATCTTTCCTTTTGGATTTACATGTTCTTACTTGAGCCTTCTTTAAGCAAGAAACTTAACATCGTTCTATAAGATTAAATTGCTTACTTACTCTACTTAAACGAAACGCTTCTGATATCATTTTTACTTTGAGCAAAGGTTTTCTTTAAACTAAAGTTTTTAGCACCTACACTAATTCACCCCCCCCCCCCCCACCCCCCCCCCCCCAACTTAGTGCCAATTGATCCTAACACAAGGAATATAAGAATGAAGTGGAAAACCAGATTGGAAAGAGTGTTAAAACTCTTCGATTAGATCGAGGTGGATAGTACTTGAGTACATAGTTCACCCATTTCCTCAGGGACCATAGGATTCTGTCCCAATGGACACCTCCTTATACACCTCATCTCAATGGTATATCAGAAAGAAAGAATCTAACATGGTGTGGTCCATGATGAGTTTTTGTGACCCACCTATCTCATTCTGGGGATACGCCCTAGAGATTGCAGCTTACCTTTTGAACAAAATTTCATCTAGGTCGGTAGTGTCTATACCATATAAGATATGTAAAGAGAAGAAGCACAATCTTAAGGTTATTAAGATTTGGGGCTGCCCTGCCCACGTTAGGAGACACAACCCCGACAAGTTGGAATCAATGATAGAATGGTGCAAGTTCATGGGATACCCCAAGGAAACTAGTGGGTATTATTTCTATCATCTCGATGACCATAAGGTCTTTGTTGCCAAGCGAGTTATGTTCCTTGAGAAGGAGCACATTCTTCGTGGAAATAATGAGAGTAAGATAGAGTTGAGCGAGGTTAGAAAATTAGCTCAAGCATCATTCTAGAGTCCTAGTCTGTTCAGGAACCTAGCACACAAGTTCTAACTTTATGTAGGTCTAGCAAAGTATTTCACCCTCCTGAAAGATATGTGGGAGATATCAATAGAGAGGACACTCACAATATTGATCCTCAGACTTATGATGAGGCTACTATGAGTATAGATCTCGGGAAGTAGCAAGAAGCCATAAATTCTGAGATGGATTCCATATACTTGAACAAGGTTTGGAACCTTGTGGATGCACCTGAGGGTATTGTACCAATTGGCTGCAAGTGGATCTTCAAGAAGAAGATTGTAGTAGATGGAAAGGTGGAGACCGATAAGGCAAGACTGATAGCTAAAGGATATCGTCAAATGAAAGGAGTTAACTATGACGAGACTTTCTCACCTATAACCATGCTAAAATCTATTAGAATTCTTTTGTTCATTCTAGCACACTATGACTATGAGATCTGACTGATTGATGTGAAAAAATCATATTCCTTAATGGCTACCTCGAGGAGGAGGTATATATAATACAGCCAAAGGGATTCGTATCCAGGGAGAGTCCAGATAAAGTGTGCATGTTGCTCAGGTCCATCTATAGACTAAAGCAAGCTTTTTAAAGTTGGAACATAAGATTTGATGAGGCGATCAGATCTTATGGCTTCGTTAAGAATGAAGATGAGCCTTGTGTGTACATGAAGGTAAGTGACAGCACTATCACCTTTTTGGTGCTATATATGGATTATATCCTAATCATTGGGACTGATGTAAGAATGCTCTCACAGTTAAGACTTAGCTATCTAGAAACTTCTCAATGAAGGACCTAGGGGAAGCATCCTACATTTTGGGATCCGGATCTATAGAGATAGATCCAAGAGGAAGCTTGGCTTGTTCCAGTCCAGGTTCATTGACTTCATTGTTAAAACGTTTGACATTAAAAATTTCAAGAGATGTCTCATACTAATGAGACATGGAATATCACTTTATAAGAGTATGTCCCCAAAGACTCTTAAGACATGGATAAGATACCCTATGTCTCAGCAATAGGGTCTGTCATATATGTTATGCTATGTACCAGGCTTATATAGTGCATGCTCCGAGTGTCACTAGCAAGTATTAGGCGGATCCATGTTCGAAACACTGGAAGATAGTGAAGTGTGTCCTTAAGTACTTAAGAAGGACTAAGGATCTTTTACTAGTATATGGAGGAGGTAGCCTCTAGGTTGAGGACTACACGGACTCGAGTTTCCAGTCCGACATTGAGTTTAGCAAGTCGAACTCAAGGTATGTCTTCACCCTGAATGGAGGACCAGTAAGCTAGAAGAGTTCTAAGCAAGATACTACTACTAACTCGACCACAGAGGCAGATTATATTATTACAACAAAAGCATAAAAAAAAGGAGTGTGGATGAAGAAGTTCATTAGAGATTTGAGAGTTGAACCGAGCAGCGTAGAGTTGATTCCCATATATAGCGATACCAATAGGGCTATAGCTCTAGCAAGAGAACCCAGATCTCATCATAAAGTTGACCAAATCCTAGGAATTTTGATAGCGAAGCAGTTTTCCTACACAGATGATAAGATTTTCATGAACTTTTGATGAAACCCTGGGGAAAAACATAGCAACTCGGTAGCAAACTAAGTAGAATAAGAGAGCAACTCGAATAATAAAATGAAAAAGAGAAGTAAAGCTGGCACTGGGAACTAGGACACAAGCAACGGGGCATACAAACTTAAAAGAGAAAATAGGACTTTAACTCGCAAGGTAGGAACCAAGACTGAAGGAACCCATACGTACTGCAATGCAAGGACTTTAACTCGAAACAAGACTCACAACTTTGTATTAAGAGAATTGCGCAAAGAAATCATACTTTCGCTACTAACTCTTATTCTTTAAACACTACGTCGGATCCACCAAACTACTACAAACACAGCTATAATAACAAACAATAACAAGTATATTTAATATGGCCAAACAACTATTAGAAGGCAACTACAATAAGAAAAACAAATAAGGTAGTTAGTATACGTTTATAATTTATATGTGTTTATGGTGATAGTAAGGGCCAAGTAACTACTAATGTTACGTGGCAGCAGCAAATAGGGAGTTATGGCGATAGTAAGGGCCAAGTAACTACTACTAGACAAGACACTACTAATGTGTCGTGTCATCAAGTTACATGTAGCGGCAACAAATAACAGTCATAACGACCGAACAACGACTAATGTTGTGAGGCTAGTAGTAGTTATTAATTGTTCTAAGGAGGTTCCAACTGATTAGAGATATCATGGCCCATAAAGATGTAGTAATAGAAAGAGTTTTATCCGTTAAAAATATTAAAGATCCACTAACAAAGTTGTTGGCTCAGACTGTCTTTGAGCATCATAGGGGTCTGATGGGGATCAGACACATAGATGATTGGCTATAGATCAAGTGAGAGATTACTAGTTACAGGTGCCCTACAAGCCAAACACATGAGTGATGACACGTGTGACACGCTGTATAATCTTTTGACATTATTATTATTGATATATTCTCATATTCTATTATCTATTGAATATATATATATATATTATAATTTTCTTGGTTCTGTGCAATAGGAATTAGATCGTGATGTGATCACGATAATAAAACTGATTCATCTTTAAACATAGATCCTAAATAATCCTGGTCATAGGTTACTCGAGAGGGATATCGAGATAACTGGATAGACTAATGTACTATATACCTATTCATATGATAGAGGTAGCTGTTCTTATAACCACTTATGTGGGGACACTAAGGATACAGTACATGTGTTTTATTGGAGAATGAATTCACTGATTGATTCGCTTACAGAATGTTGGATGATAAATTATACCTATCGTTAGATACTAATTCTATAGTCCCAGTTGTATATCTAGTCCTTAGACTTGAGATACCAAAGATGCCTTATTTAAGTATTCCTTTCTTTGACGTCGAACTTACAAGTCTGAAAAGTTTCAGATCTGATACAACTGATTATCGAGATTGGTAGCCAACCTTATGAAGGCAATTGAATGTCAATAGAGGATCATCCACTCTCAGTATTGCAAGAGGAATATCTTATATATTATTGCTCGGACAAATACTCGATCGAGGTCATTCGAATTGAGAGAGAATCTAATTAGAGCGAGACTCGGATGGATTCCTTATGTGGTCTGACAGTACCATACCTAATATTGGGTCTCTGGGATATTAGATGGATGAGGGACTATAGATACATGATAATTGAGGATAAACATATCTAATGGATAAGATCCCCTGTACCGTTTGGGGATTATGGTGCAGTGACCTAGTAAGTCGATAGTCGATGAGATGAGTAAATTATTATGAGATCATAATTTATTGAGTCAAAAGGAGTTCTAACAGGTAGGACTCACGACTAACTTGGTATTGGACCTAGAGGGTCACACACATATGGTGGATGTTTCAACGAGTATATAATTGGATATTAGTTATCCAATTAGCCCATATTCTCATTGGATAGATAGGTCTAACGGATTAGATTCATTATACTTTCTAGGGACTATGTCATAGTGGCCTAATACTTCCATAATCAATGAGTTGAGTGAATTATTATGGGGTAATAATTCATTGGGTTAGAAAGAGTTCTGATAGATAGAATTTATGGCCGGCTCGATATTGGGCCTAGAGGGTTATACATATATGATAGATAATTGTAGCGAGTAGAGGATTGATATGAGTTATCCAATTAATGGACTCATTGCATGAGGCCCAATTGAAGATAAATTGAGATTATTTGATAGAGATCCAATAATTCAAAAGGTGTGCGTAATTGGATAGAGATCCAATACCTATTAAGGCATGATTCATTAGGGTTTTGGAGGCTTTTTATAAATAGGAGGTAAGGGCGGCCAATACAAGTGATAGATTGTACCTTTGGTCGCCTCTCTTATTCTCTTCCCTCTTATCCCTTCTAAACTGACCACCCTTCTCCCTACTGTGAGAGATCAACAAAGAAGATAGGTGATCTTCTTCCACGTTTGCTATGAAGAAGGTGCACGAGAGTTACGAGCTTTGTACTACGATTTAAGGAATATCACTACAAAGATCTACTATTTGAATACTACTAGAGAAGCTAACATCTGACCTCCTTCATCTTCTCCTACTGGTTCTGAATATTTCATGGATATAAGATCTTCCTAAGTAACAAATCTCTCATAAATCATAGTTTTCGGTTTTATGGATTTTTTCATACCAATCATTACACAACGATATGATAAACGTGGGAAACTTATGTTTTTATATTTTTCATTGTGCATGTGATGCTCTCAAGGTTTTCCAACAGTAGTATTAGAGTTAAGTTGCTCGTTTAATGATTGGCTTTTAAACTACATGTAATGAGATTGAATCATATAGAGTTATTCAATGCGTTCTTGCTGCGCCCAAAGATACTTGTGGAGAGGTAGCGTGCACGCTTGGCCATGAAGGCAATGCCCATGGGCAAACTTATGTGCGTGGGGGCGATCACCTATAGGCAGGCAGCCTATAGGGGTGGTCGCCTACGACCAGGCCCCCTTGCAGGTGCGACCACCTATATATATACATATATAAATACATATATATATATATATATATATATATATATATATATATATATATATATATATATATATATATATATATATGTATATATGTATATATATATATATATATACATATATATATATACATATATATATGTATATATATGTATATATATGTATATATATATATATGTATATATATATATATATATGTATATATATATATATACACTATGAACCACTTTGATCAATTAAGTAGGGTGGTAATACCATATCTTCCTTTGAGGATCACTACTTTGAAGTCCTCTTGGGGAATCAAAAAGAAATCTATAAGTAGTTACCCTGTATAATCAGATTTACCTTTAAGCACCTATTATCATAAATTAGGATTCGTCCATTAGCAATCTTATCTTTAAATTTATCACAGCTTTCGTGATCGGACTCCACATTATCAGTTTTCAATTTCTCCTTAGTTGGTTCGATCGTCAGAAGTTTATCACAGCCTTCATGATCGGATTCCACATTATTAGTTTTTGATTCCTCTTTAGTTGGCTCGATCGTCAGAAGCTGCTCTTGTTTACGATTGTCTATGTTGACCACTTTGAAGTCCTCCTTTATTAATTTTTTTATCTATTGAAGCTTCTATTTCGGCGAGTGCCCATATTAATTTTTTCCTTTACGCATGCTGGCGAATGATATAGTTGTTATCATGGTGCGGGGATGGCGAGCTTTTAACTTTGCATTGAATCTCGGGATTAAGTCCCTCAAAAAATTTTCTCACCAATTGTTTCTCGGACCAATCTTGGGTTTGGTTCGATAGGCGCTCTAATATGCTCTAATACTACTGTACTATGGAATCTTGATGAGTTGTCAATTAACGTTCTTGTACTCCGATGGTTCAAAGCAGATCAGGAGCTCTCTCTTGAACTGTCCCCACGAAGGGACTCCGTGATAGGCCTCGTACAAATCATATCACTGGATCACATCTCCTTCAAATTGTATATAAGCTATCTCCACATTGGATTCCTCTAGAGTCCTGTGTAAATGAAAAAATATTTCAGCACGAGAGATCCAATCGGTTGGTTCTCCATCTTCCAATCTAGGAAACTCCATACGTGGGTATCTTGTGTATTGCCCATGCTCACACTTTTCATATCGGTTCCCCTTAAGGCTGGAACTTTCACTATGTTGAGATTTGATGGGGTTCTCCAATAGACTTCTTTTAAACTCATTAAGGATTTCTTGTAGTCTATTTTCCATGCGGGATTCGAAGACTTCAAATCTTACATCCATTGGTGTTTGCTGCTGTGATGCTAGTGGTCAGAAGGCAGTGATTATTGCTGAGGTGATCAACAATGATGATGACGTGACTGCGTATAGAGGAGCAGGTCTCCATAGATCAAGGGCGGTAGCAGTGGGGGTGCGGTAGAGAGGTGGCTACGGTTGATGTGGGAGAAGATGCTGGAGCAGGGAAGAGGCAAGGGAAGGAAGAGGGTAGCAGCGGTAACAACGAGGGCTACGGCAACATGGGCTGCTGGCGGCTGATGGGGGCGGGAAGCAGCAGGAAGTAGAGGAGGATGTAGGGGAGGAAACAGGCAGTGACAAGGGAGCAGCAATGCTGCTAGTACAGGTGGAGAAGAAGGCATCAGCAACAGCGGCGATGGCTATGTGGGCTGCAGGGGGAGATGGGGAAGAGCAACGACCACGATGGCGATGTCGAGCGAGGGAGGCAGAAGGGCAGCAGCACTTATGTGATCGACAGCAATGGTTGTGGCAGAAGCATGATCGCGATAGAGGGAAGAAGAAGAGCAACAGTGCTAGCGTCTTGGCTACAGTTGCAGGCAATAGATGGGCGACGAGGGATGGCAATAATGGGGCGCTAGGGAGAAGGCTGGAGAGGGAGCAGGGGAAGAAAGAGGTCGACAGTAGAGATGGTAGAGGAATAGCAGTGGTAGCAACAAAATTAGCGATGACGGGGAAGGGCAATGACACGACTAGTGGTGGTGGGCGGTAGTAGGGCAGAGGGCACTACTGGCAGTGAGGGGACCTTGGTGGTAGGAAGAGAAGGTCTGACGGCTGAAGTAGAAGAACAGATGTTGCAACAGTGTTCCCTTCTTGCTCGAGATATTGGCAGCAAGGAGGGAACAAACAATGGCAGTGGGGAAGAGTGGTAGACGGTGGCCAGCGGCGGTGGGTGGAGTGATGCTGGCGACGGGAGCAGCACCGATGGTGGCAGCGACTGGCGGCGTGGGGCTACAGTGATTGTGAAAAGAAGGGTAGTAGTGAGGATTCAGCGAGCGATGGCTGTGCACGGGTGGGCTGCGGCAATGGATCTCTAATGGAGTTGAGAAAGAGGAAGCAGGTTGCAGTTGGAGCTGATGGCAGCAACGGCAATGCTAGTGACGAAGGATGGATATGGCAATGGTGAGACCCTGTAGCGGCGATAAACAATGGACAGCGATGGGAAGAGATCTAGATCGAGACTCACTGAACGACGGAGGAGATGGAGGGACAGTGATGGGTGGCAGTGGCGGTAGGTGAGGAGTAGGGAAGAAGTGGAAACGTAAGATAGAGGTGGTGACTGCATGGGTTGCAGTGCTCTTCTTCTTCTTCTTCTCTCTCTATCTTCTTTTTCTTTCATTTTTTTGGCTAATGATAGTTGCAGAAAAGGTGGTGAGAAACTATAGCAAGGTGGCAGGTGCAACGGTGACGACGGTGATGGCAAGGGCTGCGACGATGGTGTGGATGATGAACAGAAGTAACAAAAGTGCACATGAACGCTGCTCTAATACCGAGTGATAGGAACCCTTAGGTTTCTATCGAAGAGGAAGAGGGATAAACGATCACTTCGAGGGGATCGAGCCCCCTTGATCACTTTGAGGGGATCAGCCTCTTTGATCTCTCTAGGGGATCAGCCCTCCTAGAGTTTTGTCTATTGGCTAAAACATAACTTCTTCATTGATTACTTAAAATAAAAGAGTTTACACCATTATTTATAGTGTTTCTACCAAGAGTCCCTCTAGGCTTGGACTCAGAGTCCCACTAAACTTGGACTCTTAACTAATTGATAGAAATCAAATAAACTTCCTAACTGAAAATAATAATCGACTCCATCCAAACTGTAGATAATAACAAACTCATAACTGACTCGATTAGGCTCACCCGATCTATAACTGACTCTGACTAATTTGACCAACATGACTCAACTCGAATTAATTATAAACTGATGGGCCCGACCCTAGCAGGGTCCTAACAAATCCGCCCTCTTCAAATCAGCCTTGTCCTCAATGCTGAGCAACATCAAACTTCAGAAGTACTATGGTCCATGATATTTGCCACGCATCATATCCCTTTGATCATAAGTAGGGTCTCTCTCCACTTGGTGTAAGCAATGAGTCAGCTTTCTAGTGCAGTAGTCATTGTAGTCTTCTGAAGACCTCTTTTCATCTGATGGCTAGTGGTAGTATCATATCTTCCTTTGAGGATCACTACTTTAAAGTCTTCCTAGGGCATAAAAAAAAAATCGGCAAGTAGTTGTTTGCCCTGTATAATCAGATTTACCTTTGAGCACATGTTATCATAAATTAAGATTCGCCATTAGCAATCTTGACTTCGAATTTGTCACAGCTTTCGTGATCGGACTCCATATTGTCAGTTTTCTATTCCTCAGTTGGTTCAATCATCAGAAGTTTGTCACAGCTTTCATGATCAGACTCCATATTGTTAGTTTTTTATTCCTCTTTAGTTGGCTCGATTAGAAGCTACTATTGTTTGTAATTGTCTATGTTGACCACTTTGAAGTCCTCATTTATCGATTTTTCTTGTCTATTGAAGCTTCTATTTCGATGAGTGTCCATATTAATTTTTCCTTCATACACATTGGCGAATGATATAGCTGCTATCATGGTGCGGGGACGACAAGCTGTAACTTTACATTGAATCTCAGGATTAAGTCAATAAATTTTCTCACCAATTATATCTCTGACCAATCTTGGGTTTGGTTCAACAGGCGCTCAAATCTGCTCTAGTACTCCCGTACTGTGGAAGTCTGACGGATTTTGACGAGCTGTCCAGTAACATTCTTTTACTTCGATGGTCCAAAGCGAATTAGGAGCTCTCTTTTGAACTATCGCCACGAAGGGACTCCGTAATAGGTCTCGTACAAATTATACCACTGGATCACATCTCATTTGAGTTGAATAAAAGCTATCTCTACATTGGATTCCTCCGGAGTCCTATGAAAACGAAAAGACATTTCAGCGCGAGAGATCCAACCGGTTGGGTCTCCATCTTCCCATCTGGAAAACTCCATGCCTAGGTATCCTGTGTTTTACCCATGCTCACACTTTTCATATCGGTTCCCCTTGAGGCTGGAACTTTCACCATGTTGAGATTTGATGGGGTTCTCCAATAGACTTCTTTTAAACTTATTGAAGATTTCTTGCAATCTGTTCTCCATGCGAGCTTCGAATGTCTCAAATCTTGCATCCATCGGTGTTTGCTGCTATGACGCTGATGGTCAGAAGGCAGCGATAGCTGCTGAGGCGATTGGCAGTGACGACGACGCGACTACGTGGCAGCGGTAGTGGAGCAGGTCTTCACAGATCAAGGGCGGTAGCAGTGGAAGTGCGGTAGAGTGGTGTATGCGATTGAAGTGGGAGAAGATACTGGAGCAGGGAAGAGGCAAGGGAAGAAAGAGGATAGCGAAGGTAGCAACGAGGGCTGCGGTAGGGGAGGCTGACAGTAGCATGGGCTGTTGGAGGAGGCTAGGGGAAGCAGCCGGAAGCAGATGAGGATGCAGGGGCAAAAACGGGCAACGGCAACAAGCGACAGGAGAGCAGTGACACTGCTAGTGCAGGTGGAGAAGAAGGCAGCAACAATAGCGACGATGGCTGCGTGGGATGTAGGGGGAGATGGGGAAGAGTAACGGATGCGATGGCAGCGTCAGTGATAGGACTCCAGCAAGGTCGAGTCCTAATCACCCTAGAAGTAATTAATAAGAACCCTGTGAGATTGTAATAAAACCCCATCTTGTCACTTCTATCCTATAAAAAAGTATGGCTAAGGTTTATTTTGGAGCCTTAGGGCTTCATAGCTGCCACCCCCCCTTACTAGGCTAGTCGACTATGGTTTCTAGCGGAGGGGCGTGGCTTGTGCAGCCACTTAGGTCACCGCCCCCTTTATTTAGGCATGCACCTATAGGAGGGGCAAAAGGGGGAATTCACTTAGGAAGTACCCCCCAAGGGCTAGGGTTTTTAGCCCTATATAATCTTTTAGCCTCCACCTCTTTTTCATTAAGCAAATATCATCTTATTTAGCCTTGTGTCGAGTTCTAGGAGGGAGGAACCCCTATAGCGTTCCAAGGGTTGATCCTTCTCAAAGATCAAAATCTATAGAGCTCCTTCAGGGGTTCTATCATCTGGTATCAGAGCCACGTTCCTACTACCCCTGTTGCCATCTCTGCCACCTCCACCCTTCCAAGCAATTCTCACAATTGCTGCAACATGCGCCTCCACCTTCTACCCAAGTCGCGGATCAAATCAATCTACTGCTACCCCCCTACATTTGAAATTGGAGATCTAGTATATTTCATCACCCACACCTCTTTAATACCACAAGATCCTTTATCATACATGCTGATGAATTTTTTGTATTTTTCTCTGCTGCAAATTTTGACCGTCGCAAACATTATCGTTGTTGTGAAGGCGAAACACTGCAGAAATTTTCAACCGCCTGTTGGCCTCTTGAAACTAAACTATTGTGCATCCTTTTTTGCCAAAACTTTTACACAATTTCATAGATCATCTTAGCTTTCATCTAAGATTGATCTCTAGAAAAAATTCCTTCTGAAACTAGTTTTATTGTGCATCAATTCTTCATCGGACAGTGCTGAAATTTTACGACGAATAATCTGCCTTCCATCTTTTTCCCTATTTTCCTACATTACTTTGTCGAAATTTTGTCAAACTTTTTACTGACATTGACCACATCTGAACTGAGGATTTCTACATATTTTTCTTGAGTTTTCCTCTGGAATTTACCTCAAGAATTCATCGTTTCTTCGATGCAAATTCTGTTCGGCAAGATAGCATGTATACAGCCCTTTCTTCGTCGAATTTCTTCAGATTTGAGTGTCATCTTTTGCGGGTTTTTGGACTCACTTTCTCTCATCCTCAAACCCTACCATCCTCATGAAGAACCCTTCCAAACCGCACCCTAAACTGATTCCAAAAAGCCACCCAAATCAACCCTAAACTGTAGCCTACTTCCTTACTAATCCACCTACTTTTTCAGCCAACCTTCCTTACCGGTCCACCTACCTTTTCAGTAACCTTCCTTATCGATCCATCTACCTTTTGAATCAACCTTCCTTACTGATCCACCTACCATCACAACCCCAAAACCCTACAACACTAGCCTAAACCGCATCTAATACAGCAAACTAATAAGCCTAAAATCGCAGCCTTCTACAACCATCACTTATTCGCAGCATACCCCCACCGATCTCTATCAAACCTCTGCTGTCATCTACCTATATCCAAAACTTTTTTCCTAACCTTCATCCACTACTATCACAGCCCTAAAACTCCACCAAATCGTAGCCCCAAACCACACCCAAAATTGCCACAAAACCAACCCTAAAAACCACAGCCTTCCACCTTCAGTCCACCAAGCTTTTGACCACCCAATTTCCCTTATCCCTTTAACCACAGCATGCATATCTTGCTGCACAACATTGTTAGCAGCGATCTCTCATTGCCAACCTCCTTGATCATAGCCAGCAGCGATCCCTTGCGGCACAAATGCTACCAGCAGCGATCTTTCACTGCCATATGATTTCATCACAGCCGCAATAATCTCTTGCTGCCATCTACCTTGATCGCAACCAACAGCAACTTGGTCACATCCAGCAGTGATTCCTTACTGCACAACACTACCAACAGCGACCACTCACTGCCATCCTCCTTGATCGCAGCCAGTAGTGATCCCTTGCGGCACAAACGCTACAAGTAGTTATCTTTCATTGCCATCTATTTTCATCGCAGCCACAGCAATCTCTCGCTGCCATCTACCTTGATCACAACCAGTAGCAACATGATCATGTCCAGTAGTGATCCCTTGCTACACAATGCTGCCAACAGTGACCACTCGCTACCATCCTCCTTGATTGCAGCAGCAGCGATCCTTTGCGACAAAAAGCTACCAGTAGCGATCTTTCATTGCAATCTGTCTATATCGCAACCTGTAGCAATCTTTCACTGCCAACTATCTTGATCACGGCCAGCAACAAATTGAACACGACCAACAGCGGTCTCTAGCTCCATACCGTCGTTGCCCTCCTCCGCAATAGTCGTGCACTCCGCTGCCCCATCTTCCACCTATTGCAGTCGCACCCTTGCTGCAACCAATGCCACCTGCAGCCATGAAGTCACACTGCAGCTGCAGCCCATGTCGCTATTGCCCTCTTCTTCTTCCACCGTCACTACGGCCTTCTAACTCAAATCTCTAGGTTGCCATCTTCAACATATATCAACCACTTAAAAAATTATAGCCTCGATGACCTTGCAGTAGCACCGCAGAACCGCAGCTGACACTACTATTGTTATCTTCTTCCTCCACCATTGCTGCTACCCTTGGCTGCCATCCTCTATCAACGCAGTAGCCACTTGGAGACTTCACCACCGCAGCCCGAACAATTTTACAGCAATATCACAATAGCACTCTCTCATCCTTTTGCTATCATTGCTGCCTTCAACCTAAAGATTGCAGCTACACTCTTCAACCGATTTATTTGATAGGTTGGAGATCCTTACGTCATGACATCAGTGGGCTTATTCGAAGCCAAATTGGAGGCTTTCGAGATGCAAATGTATACTAAATTATGCGCTCTCTTCGAGGAGTTTAGATTGGGCCAATCATTAAGCCCAATAAGATCACAACGTGGTGCAAATTCAGATTGTAAAAAGAACCCATCAGAGATAAGAAGCGAGGATAAGACACGGCAGCCCTACATCTTGACAACATCGATCTCTTTTGCACAACTTCAAGAATAGCACCTCAATCAAGATGCTCAAAGCATAAGAGCCACATCCCAACCAAAAGCATATAAACCTTCAGCACTAATCAATTATAAGAAACTTGATGAAGAACTAGCGATGATCCGTCAAACCTCCACCATCCAAGAGTACCAAACCAGGTTTAAAATGTTATTTAATCAAACTTATGATTGGTCTGAAAAATAGATATTGAGGACTTTTATTGAGGGCTTGAAGCCATAGATTTGGGAAGAAGTTAAAGCGTGGCAGCTATACACACTTAAGGCAGCAATCTCCTTCGTGTGACATCAAGAGGAGTGATTGAACTATGAAGCCCGAAGGATTAGGGTCGCTCCCGACTAGCGGCACCAAAGCTTTCACTTTCTCCTACTGTCAACCGACCCCCTCAGTTGAAGAAATTAACATGGGAATTTAAAGAAGACGACTCAACCCAAATCCTTCCAACTGACACCCAAGTTGATGAGGAGGCCAAAGTTCAGTTGATGATAGCATGAGAATCATATGAGAAGCTAAAGACTCGGTTCCCTAAGTTTATAGATCCTAAGCCTTGAGGACAAGGTTGATTCAAAGAGGACAGGCTTGATAGGACTCCAACAGGGTCGAGTCCTAATCACCCTAGAAGTAATTAATAAGAAACCTATGAGGTTGTAATAAATCCCCACCTAATCAATTCTATCCTATAAAGAAGTGTGGCTAGGATTTATTTTGGAGCCTTAGGGCTTCTTAGCTGCCACCCCCCCTTATTGGGCTGGTTGACTAGGGTTTCTAGCATAAGGGCGTAACTTGTGTAACCACTTAGGTTGTCGCCCCCTTTATTTAGGCATGATAATTACATGAGGGACAAAATGAGAAATTTCACTTAGGAAGCACCCCCCCTAGGGCTAGAGTTTTGAGCCCTATATAAGCTTGTAGCCTCCACCTCTTTTCATTAAGCAAAAATCATAGGACTTAATTTTATCTCCTCTTTGTGTTATTTTCCTGTATCATACCAAGTTACAAATTCAGCATTAGTCAGCATTTTATCATCGTAGATTGATAGCTTCAGGTGATATGGGGAGAGGGTTTTGCTAATGTAGGCTAGGGGTCAACCATCTTATATGTGGATAACACAAATTCTTGCTTCCGATGCGTCAATCATAAACACTTTGTCGAAGTCGGGTAAAGCTAGCACGGCAAAGACTAGGGGCTGCAACTTGGTCGGATGATCCCTGTTTCAAGCATCTCTTCTTCAATCCTCTCTATTTCAGCTTTTTAGAGGTGAGGATAACAACATGGCCGAGTGTTTGCTGTTGGTTTGCCCGAGATAATCAGAATTTGATGGTCATGCCGATGGGTAGAAAGTAAGCTGTGCGGTTCGGTAAAAATGTCTGAAAATTTAGCAAGCGACTGGAGAAGGTTTGAGTCGTCAATTTTTTGTTGGCTCCCCCATAGACTACTGCTAAAGTTGCATCAAAAAGCTACTGTTCACTTTGTTCAAAACTTTCCCGCATAGGATCTCCTGTTTCTCATGGCTGAAAAATTTCATGATAAATTTGGAAAAATTTTAGGGAACATCACCTAGCGTAGTCAACCATTTGATGTCAAGCACAACCTCATAATCATCAAGAGGAAGGAGGAAGAAATTAGCAAGTATCTCTTGGTCCTGCCGTAATAATTTTACCCGCGGACATCTTTGGTCGCACAAAATTTGGCCATCGGCAACCTCAATGTCAAACCTGCTACAATCTTCATTTTGGAGCATCAATTGGACAACAACCTTGATGTTCATAAAGTTGTTGGTGCTCCTAGTCTTGATGAGGACAGTGATGGGATGCTGCTCAAGAGATTCTTCAACTTTTGCTGCTTACGGGTTTGCATAGCCGGCTAAAGCATGAATCATGCAGTCGGCCGGCTATGGGTCTTCCTTCGTGTTCTCCTCCTCATGTTCCTAAACCTCTTCTTCATATTCTTCAATAGATTTTATCATGGAAAGCTCCCCCTTTTTGCACGATGGTTGCGGCTCCAAAGTTCATTGCAATGCCAACAAAGGCCTTTCGTCGATCTATCACGTAGCTCTTCTCTCGTCAATTTTTTTGGCAGCGAAGAATAGGTAGGAGTAGAGGGAGGTTTATATGCTACTAGTCTAGGAGTGGTTCTCATCCTCTTAGCATCATGGTTCAGCCATTCCTCTAGGATTCGGGCAAAAGAGATTGTGGCCTTCACGGTACGGGGCTGTTGCGCTTTAACCTCTCCTTTAATTTCTGGTTTGAGTCCTTCGATGAACATCCCTAATAATTTTTTGTTAGATCAATCATAAGCAAGATAAGATAATTACTCAAACCTGATTTGATATTCTTGGATCGTGGAGGTTTGTCGGATCTTGGCAAATCGTTCATTGATATTCTCGTATTTGGTCAGCCCAAAGCGGTTCAGCAACATTTTCTTGAATTGTATCAACGTCGGAGCCCCATGGGTGTACTTAAATTGATTGTACCACTGAATTGCATCTCCTTCGAGGTGGATGATAGTAGTGTCCACCATGGAATCCTCCGATGTTCAGTAATAGCGGAAGTAATATTCGGCGTGCAAAATCCATCCCGTCAGGTCTCCTTCTTCCCATCGAGGGAAGTCCACCCTCTTGCGTGGCTACATCATATCAGTGGCTCATACTTCCTTTTTGGGAGGCCTCTCTAAACTTGCACCTTGCTAGAATTTTGTTGGGCTCGGAGATCGGCCCAATCTGAATTCCGCGAATAAGGCGTGTAATCTATCCTCCATGTGTGATTCAAACGCCTCAAACTTGGCATCGATTGAATCTTGAGATGCCATTGCATGTGCCTCCAGATCTGAGATGTCAGTATCCTTCTCTTGCTATTGGGTCAGTGGTATGAAATGGTTGGGTGGATTGGTGGCCGAAAGGGATGTCGGATAATGGGTAAATGGCTACGATTTGGGGTTGACAAATTGCTATTTTTTTTGTTGTCGTTGGGGCTGTGATATAGGGCTGTTGTAGGGGTTGTATAGAGGGTATAATGGCCAAGGTTTAAGGTTAAAGGAATGGGTTAGGGTTGCTATTGATGACAGTAACGGATTTGGTAGGGATCGGGTGTGGATGCAGCAAGTAGTACCGAAGGTAGTACAGCAAAATTATTCGGCAAAGGGCTGTTGTAGAGGCTGCAAGGGGGGTTTGGTGACAGAGGTTTAGGGTTAGAGGGGTGGCTTAGAGTTGCTGTTGATGGCAGCAACCAGTTTGGTAGGGATTGGTGGCCAAAAGGGTGATGGATTAAGGTCGGTTTAGGGTTGATAGCTTGCGGTTTAGGTTACTATCGGTGCTACTATTTGAGGGTCCTGTGGAGGCAACAAAGGATTTTTGTGATAGTGGTTTGAGGTTGGGAGGGAAGGTTTAGGGTTGCTATTAGGGGCAGCAACCGGTTTGGCAAGGTTCGGTGGCTACGAAAGATAAGGATCGGTGGAAGGTTTGATGGTTGTGGAAGACCATTGTTTGGGCTACGGTTTGGGTTGGCTGTGGAAATCGGAAAAAGGTTATGACAATTGCATCTTAAGGCTAGATGGTGCCCTAAAGATGACATGGTTGGTGACAGCAAGATTGATAGGGTTTGGGGGGTTTGGGAGAAGAAGAATGACAAGGTACAATAGCATAATTTTTCGTCAAAAAATTTTAGTAGTATAGATGTAATTTTTTCCAGCAATTCGAAACAAGGATTCAAGTAAAACTCAATGGGAATCCACTAGTAAGGGAAGGAGTGGATTGGGATAGGTAATGTCGACAAAAAATTTATGGGAGAATACGACAGCAAAGAATTCGGCAAGATCAAATATTACGAGAAGGTGTTGCGGGAGATTTTTACATTTAAAGTGCAACAGTTTGGATGTAAAAGATCAGTGATTTAAATTAACAATTTTTGCATGAAACCAAAGGGAAATATGCTGTTAAGGAGTGCCAACGTCATCATAAAAAAACTCGTTGAGATTGGACAAAAAAATTACGACAGCAAAATCAAAACAAGCAGTGGTATGCGGCTGAATTCTACAGCGTAACTTTCATCATAAAGATGCAGATTTTATGACGAAAAGTTTATGTAGTGAGATAGGAATATATATTTTTTTTTATGGAATAAGGATAACTAAATTGTAGCAGCAGTAAGGTAGGAAACCAGAACCTGTTGCAATTCGGCGATGATCTAAGCAATTGTGGGAATTGCTTGGGTGGATGTGGATGGATGATGGGTGGCTGTGGAAGGGCAGCGAGACTCCAAGAACGCTGCTTTGATACCAAGTGATAGAATCCTTGTGGATTCTAAGCTTGGGGTGATCTCTATAGGGGATCGACCTCCTTGGAACTCTATAGGGGTTCCTCCCTCCTTAGTGTTCTGTCCTATGGTTGAAAATAATATTGATCTATTGATGATAAAAAGTGACTGATTACAAGGCTAATTATAGGGCTTCTGAACCCTAACTCATAATAGGATTCCTACTCAAGACTCCTACTCCTAACAACTCCAACTCCAACTCTAAGAACCAACTCCTACTTCCAACAACTCCAACTCCAACTCTAAGAAGCAACTCCTATTTCCAACAACTTCAATCCCTTCTCTAAGAAGCAACTCCTAGCCGGGCCTCTCTTAAGTGGAGGAGGGGCTAGGAGACTCCCATCCCACAAGGACTCCTCCCTAACCCTAGCCAACCACTTCTTTACTAAGGGGTGATAGCTATATTATGATTTATTATATTCATGACGTAATTGACTTTAACCAGTATCCACCTCCGACTCCTAACCCGACTCCAGATCAATCGAATCCTAACCCTACTAAGATTTGGACTGATTCATTACAATAAACTCAAATCTTCACCTAGCTGACCTAATGTCAGGTCTTAGTTGACCAATAAGGCCTAATCTAAGGACTCGACTCAATCGACTAGGATCTGACTCAGCTAGGGTCCTAACACAGTAGTGCTGGTGTCTCGACTGTGGCTACAGGTGATAGATGGGCGGTGAGGGCTGGCAGCAATGGGGCGCTAGGGAGAAGGTGGAGAGGGAGCAAGGGAAGGAAGAGGTAGGTAGCAGAGGTGGCAAAGGAATAGTGACGGTAGCAGTGGAATCAGCAACGGCGGCGAAGGGCAACAGCGCGATTGGTGGTGGTGGGCGGCAATAGGGGAGAGGGGGCTTGCAGGAGGGGACCTGGGTGGTAGGAGGAGGAGGTCTGATAGCTGCAGTAGAAGAAGCGAAGTTTGCTTTATTTCTTTCGTAATGCGGAAGAAGACGCTAGCGACGCCGAAGGATCACGAGCGGTTGAGGGCAGTGGCTACGTAGGAGGGCTATGCGTTGCAATAGGAGGCAGTAGTGGCAACGCTGCTATGCATGATAACATTATGGCAGAGGAGGGCTATGTATTGCAGTGGGAGGCAATAGCGGCAACATTGTTGTGCGCGACAACACTACGGCAAAGGAGGGCACTGCTGGGTGGGGCTGCAAGTGGAGATGGTGGTGTTTGTAGGCGATAGTAGATGGGGGCGGCATATGTGATCTGATGAGACTCTACGGTGGATGCTGAGCAGGTGCAGTGGATGACAGCGGTAGGGGAACGACAACGACCCACGATCAGCGATCGAGGACTTGCAACGGTGTTCCCTTCTTGCTCGAGATATCGGTAGCAAGGAGGGAAGGGACAACAGCAGTGGGGAAGAGTGGCAGCAAGGAGGGAAGGGACAACAATGATCACTTAGAGGGGATCGAGCCTCCTTGATCATTTTGAGAGGATCAGCCTCCTTGATCTCTATAGGGGATCGGTCCTCCTAGGGTTTTATCTATTGCCTAAAACATAACTTCTTAATTGATTACTTAAAATAAAAGAGTTTACACTATTATTTATAGTGTTCTACCAAGAGTCCCTCTAGGTTTAGACTTGGAGTCCCACTAAACTTGGACTCTTAACTAATTGATAGAAATCAAATAAACTTCCTAATTGAAAATCATAACTGACTTCATCCTAACTGAAGATAATAACTAACTCCAACTAACTCATAACTGACTCGATTGGGCTCACCTGACCTATAACTGACTCTGACTGAATAGACCAACATGACTCAACTCAAATTAATTATTAACCGATGGACCCGACCCTGGCAGGGTCCTAACACAACAACTTCACTAGTCCAAATTACACGAATTGGCTCCATAATTTGAGAATTATTCTAATGGTAGAGAAAATTACGTGTCTTTGACACGATTCAGCCCACACTAGAGGAAGGGGCATGTGAGGATGAGATTGCTCGCTATGTAAAGTATATAGATGATTCCACTTTGGAAGTGCTATATGTTGGCCTCTATGACTCATAAGCTACAGAGGCAACAAGAGAGTATGGATATCAATTTCATCATACTTCATCTTTACCAACTATTTGAGAAATAGGAAAGAACTCAAAGATATGAGATATCCAAGAGTCTCTTCCGCGCTAGGATAACAGAGGGGACATTGGTTCAGAACCATGTCCTGAGGATGATTGAGTGGATTGAGAAACTCATAGATTTGGGAATGGTCCTAGAGGATAACTTGTGCGTTGATCTTATACTTCAGCCTCTATCAGATTCTTTTTCTCAGTTCTATGAATTTTAATATGAACAAGCTTGAGGTGACTCTCCTTAAGCCTCAATATGTTGAGGGAAGCTAAGAGAACCATCAAGAAAGAGAAGTCAATTCTCTACATTGGTGAGACCAAAAAAAAAAGAAGGCTAATAAGTCCCTTAAGAACGACATGGACAAGGGCAAACCGGTTAAGGCAAAGGTTGCCAAGAGAGACCCGACCAAGGATAAAGGACAATGCTTCCACTTCGGCAAAGACGAGCACTAAAAGAGGAACTACAAGGATTACCTTACAAAAAAGATAAAATAGAAACTTGGAGAAGCTTCAGGTATATTCATGATCAATCTCCATTTGTTATAGTTATATGATAATACATGGGTATTGGAGCAAGAGTTACCACTAGGGAGATCACCCTACATCTGCCTGGTGGAGCTACTATTGCATTGGATGCATGCTATTATGTTATCTCAATTATTAAAAATATTATTTTCATTTCTGGTTTGACAATTAGTGGATATAAACTAGTTTTTGAGAATAATGGTTGTTCATTAATTTTGAATGATGAGATTATCACAAGAGGAACCTTGATTAATGACTTATATGTGTTAGACATTTTTTCTCATATTATGAATATAAATACGTCTAAGAGGAAATGAGATGAGATAAACGAGAATTACCTATGGCATTGTAGGCTAGGTAAAGATGGATACTTGGATCCATTCGACTATGAGTCATATGCAACTTTTGAACCTTGCCTTTGTATTTGAGTGTCATAGAGGTCTTATGGGGATCAAATACATAGGTGATTGGCTTTAGATTAAGTGAGAGATTACTGATTACAAGTGCCCTTCAAGCCAATCACATGAGCGATGACACGTGTGACACGCTGCACAGTCTTTTTACATTATTATTATTGGTATATTCTTATATTATTTTATCTGTTGAATACATATATTGTGATGTCCTTGGTTTTGTACAATGGGAATCAGATCGTGATAAGATCACGATAATGAGACTAATTTTTCTATAAATATAGATCATGATAATGGGAATCAGATCGTGATGTTACTCGAGAGGAACATCGAGACAACTGGACAGACCGGTGTGTTGTATACTCATCTATATGATGGAGATGGCTGGTCTCACAGCCACTTATGTGGAGACACTAAGGATACAATACATGTGCTCATTGGAGAATGAGTTCACTGATTGATCCGCTTATGGAATGTTATATGGTTAATGATACCTAACGTTAGATAACAATTTCGTAATCCCAATTATGTATTTGGTTCTTAGACTTAAGATACCAAGGATGCCTTGTTTGAGTACTCCTTTGTTTGATGTCAGACTTACAGGTTTGGAAAGTTTCAAATCTAGTACAGCTGATTATCTGTATTGGTAGCTAACCTTATGAAGGTTATTAAGTATCAATAAAGGAACATCCACTCTCGTGTCATGAGAGGAACATCCCATATACTCTCGCTCAGATAAATCTCTGATCAGGTTGATCAGATTGAGAGAGGGAGAATCTGATTAGAGCAAGACTTAGACGGATTTCATATGTGGCCTGACAATACATGCCCGATATATGGTCTCTGGGATATTAAATGGACGAGGGATTATAGATACATGGTAATTGAGGACAGATAGGTCAAATGGATAAGATCCCTTGTACCGTCTAGGACTATAGTGCAGTGGCTTAGTACATCCATAGTTAATGATTGAGTAACTTACTATGAGATAATAATTCACTAAGTCAGAAGGAGTTTTGACAAGTAGGACTCACGACTAGCTCAGTATTGGGCCTAGAGGGTCACACACATATGATGGATGCTTCAACGAAAAGAGGATTGGATACGGGTTATCTCCTATTCTCATTAGATGAGACTCGACATTGATGGGCTCCTTGCATGAGGTCCAATTAGAGGCCAAAGGAGATTATTGGATAGAGATCCAATAATCTTAAGTTAGTGGATAATTAGATGGAGATCTAATACCCACTAAGGCAGGATCTTTAAGATTTTTGGTGGCTCTCTATAAATATGAGGCAAGGACGACTCTTATATGATAGGCTACACATTTGGCTGCCCCATCCTATTCTCCTCCTCTCCCTCATCTTCTTAACCGACCAACCCCTGTCTACTGCAAGAGGGCAGTGAAGAAGATAGAGGATATTCTTCCACGTTCGTTATGAGAAGTTGTGCAAAAGTTGTAAGATTTGAGGCTACGATTGAAGGACTATCACTATAGCGATTATTAGGATCAAATGGACTAAGAAGGGGGAGGGAGGGGGAGGGATTAGTGCCAATAATAAAGTGCTTGATTTCAAATCCTTTGCCAATGGAAAGAGAAGAAAGAAAAGCAAAAACTCCTTTTTATATTACGTTGGAACCGATTAAGACCGATTAAGAGAAGTAGAGAGATTAAAGCTCGTATCTAAGTAGAAAGTATTAAGAGCAATCAAATGTAATAAGTAAAGTAATTAAAGAACACTCACAATTATAGTGGTTCGGCTTCAACCTGGCCTACGTCCACTCCCGAGTCCTCTTCCCCTAGGTCCTCCGGTGTCCACTATCAATCTTCTTTGGGTGAAGATCAAACCCTTATAGCTTCCTCTCTTCTTTTCACAAGCTTAGGAGATGAACCTTACAACCTTGCAAGGGAGACTTACAAGAATTTCTCTTCGTTTCCCTTACTCCCTTGCTCTTTTTCATTTTCTTACAATTTTAGCACATAATTTTCTTACACAATTTTCAGCCCAATGTGTTGTGCTAAATGCAAAAAACCTTAAGGTATTTATATACCTCAATTGGCTTCAGAATTGGAGCCAAAAATTCAAACGTATCCCGAAAAATCGAGTACAAGCAGTACCATCGTCGGCATCAGCGATGTCGTCATCGAAGTAGCCCAGAAAATAGGGTGGCGATGGTACAATCGCCGACCTGGGTGGTACAATCATCGCCCACCAGTGGTACAATCGTCGGGAATCCCAGAAAAGTGATTCCCTCTACTTTTCCAATTCTGACTTGTACCTTCTGTTGATCAATTCTCAGGTTAATCAATTAAGCTCGACCTGAGCTCAATCCACTCTCCATAGTGGACCCGATTTGCTTCACTTGAGTTAATTTGGATTCCTTCCAAATTTGAATCCAAATTAACTCAAGTAGGACTTAATCTACAATTGATGCTAACTATGACTTAATTACAATCAACATGGCCAACAAGTCCCATTACTCTTTTCCAACTCCCGACATGCTTTTCGGCTACCCCCGACGATCTTCTAGCGAGTCTCTCGATCTTCTTCTGGCAAACTCCCTGATGCCATCATGGCAAGCTCCCGATCTCCTTCGGCAAACTCCCAGTGAATTTTCGATGAGTTTCCTATTGCATCGTCCTAACCCCGGCCCGATGCTCGGACTTGACTTTTGGCCCGATTGTAATTTTCTTTCTATAATAGTTAATCCTACATCAATAATCTCTAACACACTTGTTATATCAATAAACCATTAATTGATTTCATCATCAAAATATGAGATTCAATAGTGATCCATCGTGTGGATATCGCTAGAGAGGAGGATGATTAACCTCCTTCATCCGCTCGATCTAGATCTGAAAATTTAGGGATATACGATCTCCCTAGGTAAATAATCTCTCACAAATTATGATTTTCTATTTTTTGATTTTTCATACACCAATCATTGCACGATGATTTGATCTACATGAAAAATTAGTTTTTGTTTTGATCTTCCACTGCGATGTGATGCTCCAGCTTGGTTTTCCAGCGACTATTGCATTAGATGCATGTTTTTATGTTTCTTCTATCATGAAAAATATTATGTCTATTTCATGTTTGACAATTGTGAGAAATAAATTAGTTTTTGAGAATAATAGTTATTTATTGATTTTTGATGATAAGATCATCACTAGAGGAATGTTGCATAATGGTTTCTTTATACTAGATATAGCTCCAAAGATTATGAATGAAAGTGCATCTAAGAGAAAATAAGATGAGGTGAACAAGGAGAGTACTTGGGTATAGAATTCACCCATTTTCTTAAAGACCATGGGATGTTATCCCAATGGACACCTCCTTATACACTAGCTCAATGGCGTATTAGAAAGGAGGAATCACATATTGTTAGACATGATGTGGTCCATGATGAGTTTCGTCGATGTTCCTGTCTCATTTTGGGGATACGCCTTGGAGACCGTAACTTACCTTATGAATAAAGTTTCATCTAGGTCGGTGGTGTCTGCACCATATGAGATATGAAAAAGCAAGAAGTCTGATCTTGAGGTTATTAAGATTTGGGGCTGCCCTTCCCACGTTAGAAGACAACCTCGATAAGTTGGAATCAAGGATAAAGTGGTGCAAGTTCATGGGATACCCCAAGGAAAGTATTAATTCTATCATCCCAGGGACCAGAAGGTCTTTGTTGCTAAGAGGGTTGTGTTCCTTAAGAAGGAACACATTCTTGGTGAAAACGGTGGGAGTGTGATAGAGTTGAGCGAGGTTGGAGAACCTAGCTCAAGCACCATTCTAGAGACTGAATCTGTTTAAGTACCTAGCACATAAGTTCCAACTTTGCATAAGTCTGACAGAGTATCTCACCCTCCTAAAAGATATATGTGACATATTAGTGGAGATGACATTTAGGACGTCGATCCTCAGACCTACGAGGAGGCTATTATGAGTATAGACTCTAGGAAGTGGCAAAAAACCATGAATTATGAGATGAACTCTAATACTTTAGCAAGCTTTGGAACCTTATGGATGCACCTGAGGGTATCACACCCATCGGCTGCAAGTAGAAATTCAAGAATAAGCTCAAAGTAGATTAAAAAGTGGAGACCTATAAGACAAGACTGATGGCCAAAGGGTATCGTCAAAGGCAAGGAGTTGACTATGACGAAACCTTCTCACCCGCAGCCATGTTGAAATCCATCAAAATTCTTTTGGCTATTGTAGTACATTATGACTATGAGATTTGGCAGATGGATGTGAAAATCACGTTCCTCAACGGCAACCTCAAGGAGGAGGTGTATATGAAACAACCAAAGAGATTTGTATCCAGAGACAGTCCAGATAAAGTATGTAAGTTGTTAAGGTTCATCTATGAACTGAAACAAGCTTTCCAAAGTTGGAACATAAGATTTGATGCGACAATAAGATCTTATGACTTTGTTAAGAACAAAGATGAGCCTTGTGTGTACAGGAAGGTAAGTGGGAGCGCTATCACTTTCTTGGTGCAATATATGGATGATATCCTGATCATTGAGAATGATATAGGAATGCTCTCCACAATTAAGGTTTGGTTATCCAAACACTTCTCCATGAAAGACTTAATGGAAGTATTCTATTAGGGATTAGGATTTATAGAGATAGATCCAAGAGGATGCTTGGCTTATCCAAGTCTAAGTATATAGACTTTATTATCAAAAAGATTTAACATGAAATATTCTAAGAGAGGTGTCATACCGATAAGATATGAAATATCACTTTCTAGGAGTATGTCCTGAAGAAAGGGCAGACATGAATAGGATACCATGTATCTCAGTGATAGAGTCTATCATGTATACTATTCTATATACCAGGCCTGATATAGCACATGCTCTGAGTGTCACAAGCATGTATCAGATGGATCTAGGTTTAGAACAATATAAGGCAGTATAGTGTATCCTTAAGTACTTGAGAATGACCAAGGATCTTTACTAACATATGGAGGAGGTAACCTCTAGGTTAAGGGCTAACAGTGAGTTTCTAGTCTGATGACGATGATAGCAAGTAAAAATTAAGGTATGTGTTCACCCTGAATGGACGAGCAGTAAGCTGAAAGAGTTTTAAACAATATATTATTGTTGACTCGAACACAGAGGTGGAGTATATTACTACGATAAAAGCAACAAAAGGAAGAGTTTGGATAAAGAAGTTCATCACAGATTTGAGAGTCGTATCTATAGTGAGGAACTAATTCCTATATATTACAATAATAACAGGGCGATAGCTCTAGCAAGGGAACCCAAGTCTCATCAAAATTGTTCTGAGGAGGTTCCAGCTGATTTAAGAGATCGTGGCTTATGAGGATGTAGCTATGAAAAGTGTTCCATTCGAAGATAATATTACATATCTACTAACAAAGTCGATGTCTCATTTTGCCTTTGAGCGTTATAGGGGTCTGATGGGAATCATACACGTAGGTTATTGGCTTTAGGTCAAGTAGGAGATTGCTGGTTACAGGTGCTCTGTAAGCCAATCACATGAGTGATGATATGTGTGACATGCTGCATGATCTTTTTACTTATTATTATTATTGGCATATTCTCACATTATATATATTGTCAGCTACATATATATTGTGATGTCCTTGGATCTATGCAATGAGAATCAGATCGTGATAAGATCAAGATAATGAGATTGATTCGCCTTTAAACACAGACCATAAATAATCTAGGTCATAGATTACTCAAGAGGGACATCGAGGTAACCGGACAGATCAATATATCCATCTATATGATAGAGGTGGCTAGTCTCATAGCCACTTATGTGGGGACACTAAGAATATGAGTTCACTGATTGATTCGCATATGAAATATTGGATGGTTGATGATACCTAACATTAGATAATGATTTCGTAGTCTCAATTGTGTGTCTGGTCCTTAGACTTGAGACAAGGATGTCTTATTTAAGTACTTTTTTTGACTTCGGACTTATAGGTCTGAAAAGTCTTAGATTTGATATAGCCGATTATCAGGAATGGTAGCCAACCTTATGAAGGTAATTGAGTGTCAATAGAGGATCATCCACTCTTATTATCATGAGAGAAATATCCCGTATATTATCGCTCAGGCAAATACATAGCCAGTGTTGTTCGGATTTAGAGAGAATGAGTTTTTCGGGAGAATCCAATTAGAGCAAGACTCGGATGAATTCTATATATGGCCATAATACCATGCTCAATATACCATCTCTTGAATATTAGATTGATGAGGGACTATAGATACATGGTAACTAAGGGCAAACAAGTCCAATGGATTAGATCCCCTGTACCATTTAGGGACTATGGTGTAGTGGCCTAGTACTTCCATGATCGATGAGTTGAGAGAATTGTTATGGGATAATAATTTACTAATTATTATGGGATATGGGCTTAGAGGGTCACACACATATGGTGGATAATTACGACGAGTAGAGGATTGATTGTATATGAGTTATCCAATTAGCCCCTAGTGTCATTGGATGAGACCTAGCATTAATGGATTCTTAGTATAAGGCCCAATTGAATTCAAATTAAGATTATTGGATAAAGATCCAATAATCCAAGAGGTGTGGGTAATTGGATAGAGATCTAATACCCACTAGGGCAGGATCCATTAGAGTTTTTGGAGGCTCTCTATAATTAGGAGGTAGGGGTGACTAACAAAGGTGATACACTGCACCTTTGGTCACCCCCTCCTATTCTCCTCCCTCCCATCTCTTCTCGACTGACTACCCTTCTCCCTGCTACGATAGGTAAGCAAAGAAAATAGGTGATCTTCTTCCACGTTTGCTGTGAAAAAGGTGCACAAGAGTTGTGGACTTTCTGATATGATTTGAGGAGTATCGCTATAAAGATCTACCATATGGATACCGCTAGAGAGGAGGACTCTTACTAAATCTAGAAGTTTCAGGGATATATGATCTCCCTAGGTAATAAATCTCTCACAAATCATAATTTTTGATTTTATGATTTTTTTCATTCACCAATCATTGCACGATGATATGATAAACGTGAAAACTATTATTTTTGTTTTTCCACTATGCATGTGATGCTTTCAAGGTTTCCCAAAAACTATCGCCACCCTAGGCGGTACCACTATTGGTTGCGCTAACAGGCACAAAACAGTGCCTATCAGTTGTCTATAGCCTAGGCCTGGCGATATCATTGCCCAAGCCTACTCATGGCCATTAGTTTGGCCTCTTAACGAGCCCAACTCAGTCCTAGTCCAAGCCCAATAGGTTTCTTGATAAGTGGCACTGTTTTGACCCAATATCAACTCAATTTGATCCCAAAAGATCCTGATCAAGACATAAACAATCCAACCATATTTTAGACACAATCCAACCAATCAGCACATTGTCCATCGTTCTTCATGTCATCTGATCATCTGACACTTCGTTTGAACCTTCGACGCATTATCCTTTCCTTCGACATATTACTCGATCTATCGACATATTAACATTATCAAAATATTTGATCGTTTGGCGCAATACCCGATCCTTCCAGCATGTTGTCTGAACTCATGGCACAAAGTGCAATATTCAGCACGTCGACCAATCCTTCGGCTCGACGTCCAATTTACGACATGATACTCATACGACCTAACTTTTGATTCTCCTACTTTGATAATTTGCTCTTCGATGGTTTGAATCTGTGATCAAAGTTTTTCATGCGTCACATATCTCAAGAATATATTAGTCCATAAACTTATCAATTGATTTCATTATCAAAATCCGTAATTCAATATATTCAAGCCTTGCATCTTAATTTTGTACTCCCTTGAACATAATATTTTTCGATGCTATGATCCTTAAACTCAGAAGTTCTTTATATCATACCATGTTATTTGTATTAAGTATATATTTTCCTTTCAAATCTTGCTCCTTTAGTAATGCGAGTCACTAAAATAACCATCCATCACTAGATTCATATAAGTACACCTCAAATCCTCTTAGGCACACCTCTCACTATATCAACCATCAGTTGTCCTCTAGATTTGTATTTCTTTATTACTCTAGTTCAATAGCACCTCACCCTCTTTGCAATTTCTCTATCTGCCTCTCCACTAACTTATTCTTATTATGTAATGCCTGAAGAAGTAATGCCCTCAGCACCACAAATGATGTATTTAACCTCTCCTCGACCAAATGAATCAACTTGATCAGGCACGTGTCACTAACTCTACATCAATTCTTATACATTCAACACAACCTAATAATACCATTATGCCTGAACATCACATGATAATATGCTAAAAAAAATGATATATTTAAACTATATCAAATTCTTGATCTCTATGCTATCAGAAGCTCTCAACTTGAGCCTACTGAAATCACAACCATCATCCAAGCTAAAAGAACTTCACACTAGTGCAAAGTCCTGTGTGAAGAATACGATATCCTCCACAATATCACATGGACCCTTGCACCATCTCATATCATATAAAATGTCATCGGGTGCAAGTTAATTTTTGAATTAAGTATCTCCCAAATGAATCAATTGTTAGATACAATACACGTCTAGTGGCCAAAGGATTTTATCAATGATTAGGCGTTGATTTTACAGAGACCTTCAGTCTAATTGTTAAACTGATAATCTAACTCATCTTGAGTTTGGCTATCGCTCAAGATTAGTATCTATACTAGCTAGATGTTAACAATACTTTCTTATAGGAGATATTAACTAAAGATGTCTTTATGGAGCAATCCATTGGCTTTATTCACCCTTGATATCTAAATCATATTTATAAATTATTAAAATTTATTTATGAACTTTTTTTTATATTAGCTGGCTTTGTCAATTTCTAGTCTAACATCTCTTTATTGTTTTGATAATAAAAAAAAATGTATTATATATCTATTGATCTATGTGGTTAACATTATCATCATAGGCAATAATTCGATGGAGATTGAGTAATTTCTCATGCAATTGATAAATCAATTTTTCATTAAAGACTTAGGAATCTTAAGATATTTTCTAAGAATGAAAGTCATATTCACATCTTCTGGATTTTTTCTATTTCAAAAAAGTATATTTAAGATATATTATTAAGGACTTGTAGAATGCCAAAGAAGTCGCCACTCTACTCTTTAGTATTGAGTCACTCAAATTATATAATGATAATCCTATTACAGATCCCACATAATATTGACAAATGTTTGGTTTGTTATAGTATTTATCTCTCACACATCCAGACATTTGATTTGCAGTCAACAAATTATCATAATTCATACATCGACCCTCCATTGCACATTGATTTGCATAAAACATGTCTTGCGATATTTTAAAAAGACTCAATCATAAACTTTTTCTTCATAAACATTCATCACTTCATCTTCATGCACAAGCAACACTAATAATAGAATGTCTATGGCATCTTATATTATCTTTCTTGGAGTAAATATGATCATATAGGGTTACAAGAAACAAAACGCAATTGTAAAATTCACCACTGAAGCTTAATTTCGAGTCATTGCCACCACCACTGTAAACCTC
The DNA here is from genome assembly GCA_029747655.1 of Ensete ventricosum. Taxonomy (NCBI): domain Eukaryota; kingdom Viridiplantae; phylum Streptophyta; class Magnoliopsida; order Zingiberales; family Musaceae; genus Ensete; species Ensete ventricosum. Next base: position 19,834,984 of record JAQQAF010000005.1, read on the forward strand.
AGTCGGGTCACTAATCTATTTCACAAATACAACATCACCTTCAATCGACACTTGCAATATATTATTGGGCAGATAGCCCATTATTCAGCCCATAGTAGGTTTTATTAAAGCCTGTAGCCCTGATCCTTTTCTCTTAACCTAAACCCTGACTCTTTTAACCTAGATTTGATGGCTAGAGCTGAAAAAAGAGGGAAAAGAGAGTAATGGTGGCTGTGAACGTGATTGAGAAAAGGGGAGAAGCAATAGTAGCAGTTAAGGGTAGAAAAATAAGAGAAGAAGAGGGAAGAAGATAATGACAACGCAAAGGCTACTCTAAATCATCCAAATAGTGTTCTCACCTCAGGTTAGATCAGATTTGGAGTGGATTCTTACTGTGATTAATCGGGGAGGTTTTGGATATTATGTATAGTAATGTAATCCATATATCCTATCATTCTCTTGTGATTGTTGCTTAGGATTGGACAAGAGGCTTTGAGATTTATACATTCATTATTCTTATAATGGATTTTCTTTGGCTTGTCCCGTAGTTTTTACCCTTCAAGTTAGAGGGGTTTTTCACATAAATCTTGGTGTTTCATTTGATTGTGATTTTTATTTAATTCTGATGTGTGTTACGATCTACTAGTATTATATAAAGTCCTTTTTTTATCCCATCATGTATTATGATAATGTCAATGCCACTTACATATGTGCCAACCTAGTGTTCTGCTCATGTATGAAATATATTGTTATTGAATTTCACTTTATTACAAATCTAGTTATCAGCCACCAACTATGTTTTTCACATGTTTATACTGTTAGGATCAAAGCGACACTAAGAGGGGGGGGTGAATTAGTGCTTATGAAAAAATTTTACGTCGATTTAAATATTCGCTTAATAAAAATTATATCGAAAATATATTTAAGCATAGAGATATTTGTAATAGTGTAAGTAAAGATAGTAGACAGTTAAATAACAAAGCAATGAAGATAAAGAGCAAAAAGAGGAAGCAAACCGATTTTATAGTGGTTCGGTCTCGTGACCTACGTCCACTTCTGATTCCTCCTCCGTTGAGGTCACCAGCTTCCACTATTGATCTTTTCTTCAACGGGTGAAGATCAACCACCCTCTTATAACTCTATTCTCCTTTTACAGGTTTAGGAGATAACCTTTACAAGTCTCCAAGCTCTCCCTTCAACAAAAAAAATTACACAAGACAAAATTAGGAGAAGCTCTCAATTACAATAGCATTTTCACAAGGTTTTTTTCTCATAATTGCTTGCATACTCTAACAAGAATGGGTGGGGTATTTATTAGCCCCAAATGGCTTCAAAAGTGAAGCCAAAAATCAAATTTTAAGTATTCCCGAGGTACTAGTCTCGAAGACTATGTTATGGGTGGTTCAACTGCCTGACATAGGCTGGGAGACTGTGTTTGGGCGGTTCAGCTGCCTGTCCAAGTCTGGGAGATAATGTCTGGGCGAGTCGATCGCTTGATACGTCTTTGAAGACTATGTCATCTTGGAGATTGTGTCTTCGAAGACTAAGTTTCATCCGACCTTGGGTTATTGAGATGACTTTTATAATAAATCTAAATTAACCCTAATTTAGGCCTAATGGCCTCTTAATTGAATTAGTAAAAACTAACTCTCATTATGATGCTAACTATGACACTCAACGTATAATCTTCACTATCTGATCGTCTCTTCGTCGAACTCTCGGCATCCTTCCGATGAACCCGACGAGCTCTCAATTTCCTTCAGTGAACTCCCAATGAACTTCCAACATTCTTCCGGAGAACTCTCGGTGAGCTCTCGACAACCTGTCGGCGAACTCCCGATGAACTTCCCGGTAAACTTTTGGTGAGTTCTCGGCGAGCTCCCGACAACATCGTCCGAACCTCGGTGACCTCGGGTGCAAGATCTGATTGTAATGCCCTTTTACCGTTGCAGTTAATCCTACATCATTTTTTTTAACACACAAGTTAGATTATAAAATCTATCAATTGATTTCATTATCAAAATCTGAGATTCAATAATATCTTTCTTTTTTAGGATGACAACCAATTGATGATGAGAGTTAACCTTAACTCGCACTATGTATATGTCATAGGATAAATACAATAAACTTGAATTCAAAAGAACCCATTACTTTGAATTCAAGTATAGTATTTTTATTCTTTAACCATTAATGATATCATACATAATAAAATTTTCAAAACATTCTTTTTCTTGATATTACATGATAAATAATTTCAATTGATATGTTTCACATAATAAATATTTTAAACATTCACTTTATGTCATTAATCATGATACCATACATGATAAATTTTTCAGCGTAATCATCTTCCTTGTACCACATAAACATTTCAAAGATTTCAAAATACACATTTCTCTTACGTCATCAATTATGTCATTTCTTCCCCTTTGTCATCAACAAAAAGGAGAAATATATAATTCATATTTGAACATTTATCACAAATATCCATCACTTGAATATTTATCATTTTTAAATATTTATCAAAAATATTCAAACATACAATTTATCATTTGTCATCAATATACTATTTCTCCCCCTTTTGTCATCAAAAATGAGAAATATTCAACATACATTTTCTAAAAAATTGTTCAAAACAAATGTTCATTATATGATAAAATTTCAAACACGACATTTATCATATGTCATCAATCATACTGTTTCTCCCCCTTTGTTATCAAAAAGGAGAAATATTCACCACATATTTGAATATTAAGTGTTCAATACATATGTCAACACATTTATCATAAATATTCATTACACAAGAAAGAAATCTAGTCTATTTCTCCCCCTTAGTAAAATAAAAAGAAAAATAGAACATACTTTAATCCATTTAGTATCAAACTACTTTCTTCCCCTTTGTAAATAAAATATAAGAAGAAGAAGGGGAGGGGGGGTGTCAAAGATCCAAATATCAAGTATCTCAAAATAAAATAAATTATTAAGAGGGGGGATACATATTCATGAATCCAAGAATTATTTTGAAAGAGATCTCAAAAAGCCGAGAAGTCCAAGAAGACTATAAGAGCTACTCATGTATTCAAAATCATTTTATATAAATTTCAAGCAAAAGCTCAAGAAAACTAAAAAATAGCAAATCATGCATTTGGATAGTTTAACATTCCTAACTCTCTTTTAATAAAGTCAAATTATTCTTCATTTAATAGCTTGGTGAATATATTAGCTAATTGATGGTTAGTATTAATAAATTTTAAAGATATATCATGATTATTTATATAATCTCTAATAAAGTGATGCCTAATGTCAATATGTTTAGTTCTTGAGTGTTGAATAGGATTTTTAGTTAAACATATTACACCAGTATTATCGCATTTGATAGAAATATTTTTCAAGTGAATTCCATAATCTTCTAAGGTGTTTTTCATTCAAATAACTTGTGCACACCATGCATCAGCTGCTATGTACTCAGTTTCGGTTGTAGATAATGCAATCAAATTTTGTTTCTTAGAAGACCAACAAATAAAAGAATGTCCTAAAAATTGGCATGTTCCGGTTGTACTCTTTCTGTCTATTCTACAACCTCCAAAATTAGCATCTGCATAGGCAAGCAAATCAAAGTTTTTAGACTTAGCATACCATAATCCTAAATTAGAAGTTCCTTTTAAATATCTAAATATTCATTTAACTACCTTAAAATGAGAATATTTAGGATTGGATTGAAACCTTGCACACAATCCAACACTAAACATTATGTCCAGTCTAGTAGCAATTAAATATAATAAACTACCTATCATTCCTCTATATATTTTTTAATCAAAATTTTCACCTTCATTATCCAAGTTTAATTTTGTAGAAGTGCTTATGAGTGTGTTTATGACCTTAGCATTATCCATACTAAAGTATTTTAACAAATCTAAGGTATACTTAGTTTGACTTATAAAGATACCATCATTTAATTATTTTATTTATAATCCTAAGAAAAAATTTAATTCACCCATTAGGCTCATTTCAAATTCTTGGCTCATACTCTTCGCAAAAAATTCACATAAGAATTTATTTGTTGAACCAAAAATAATATCATCAATATAAATTTGAATAATTAGAAAATTATTTTTAAAATACTTAAAAAATAATGTGGTATCAACCTTGCTTTTCAAAAAATTGTTTGAAATAAGGAAAGAGCTAAGTCTTTCATACCAAGCCCCAGGGGCTTGTTTCAATCCATAAAGAGCCTTAGATAATTTGAAAACATGATTTGGAAAAAGATCATTTTCAAAATCGGGGGTTTGTTCAACATAAACTTCTTCGAAAATGAAAGCATTAAGAAAATTAATTTTGACATCCATTTAAAATAACTTAAAATTATTAAAAGAGGCAAAGGTAAAGAGCATCATTATGACTTCAAGTCTAGCCACAGGAGCGAAGGTCTATTCATAATCGATCTCTTCTTCTAGGTTGAAAGTCTTGACCACTAATCTAGCCTTATTTCTAACCACTATACAATTTTTGTCTTGCTTGTTTCTAAATACCCATTTAGTACTAATCACTAAACGGTCATTAGGTCTAGGAACAAGCTCCCACACCTCATTTCTCTCAAATTGGTTTAACTTTTCATGCATTGAAATAACCCAAGAATCATCTTTTAGGGCTTCCTTAATGAATTTTAGTTCAATTTGAGATAAAAATATGGCATTAGCACAAAAATTCTTAAATGATGAACGAGTTTAAACATATTTTGATGTATCTCCTATTATTAACTCCTCAGGATGAGCATCTACATACTTTCATTCATTGGGTAAGGATTCCTTAAAAGTAGATGCATCGTTATTTTGGAGAGGAGGTTTATCATTCAAATTTAAAGTATCAAAATCAAATTTCTTTAATTTGGGAACCTCATTAAAAATAATATGGATGGATTCTTTAATTACTAGAGTTCTTTTATTAACGACACAATAAACTTTTAAAATTGAAGAATAACCAAGAAATATGCCTTCATCAGATTTTGCATTGAACTTTCCTAAGACATCTTTTTCATTTAAAATAAAATATTTATAACCAAATACTTTGAAATATGAAATATTAGGTTTTTTAGTATTCTACAATTCATAAAGAGTTTTGGAGAGTGATGGTCTTACGAGAACCTATTCATGACATAGCATGTTATGTTAATGGCTTCGGCCCAAAAATATTTGGATAGACTATGTTCGTTTAACTTGATTCTAGCCATTTCTTGTAAGTTCCTATTTTTTCTTTCCACTATTCCATTTTATTATGGATTTCTAGGAGTAGAGAAATTATGATTATACCCATTTGAGTCACAAAAATTTTAAAAATCATGATTTTGAAACTCATCACCATGATCACTATGTATAGATGAAATCATAAAACCCTTTTCGTTTTGAACAAGTTTGCAGAGTTTTGAAAAATATTTAAAAGAATCACTTTTGTGTGCCAAGAAATAGGTCCAAGTATATCTACTATAATCGTTTATAATAACAAATACATATTTGCTACCTCCTAAGCTTGTAGTGGCCTAGAGGTGCTTATTTGATTTTTTTGATTTCAAACTACTTTTTATTTGTTTTCCTAGTTAATATGCATCCCAAATTTTATCTTTTACGAACTTGATGCTAGACATTCCTTTTACTAGATTTTTAGTTGAGATTTAGTTTAATAGTTTCATGCTAGCATGTCCTAGTCTCCTATGTCAAATTCATGCATCATCATTTAAAGCCGAAAAATATATTTTATTATAAAAATTATCAATGTCAATAGTATATACATTATTACTTCTTAAGGCAATCAAAGAACTATTTTTATGTGGTATTTCGATTATACAAGCATTAGATTCAAATTTGATAATATATTCTTTATCACACAATTGGCTAATGCTTAGTAGATTATATTTCAAACCATCAACTAATAATACATCTTCAATCAAGAGTTTTGATTTGTCACCTATAGTTCCTTTCCTAATGATTTTTCCCTTGTGGTTGTCTCCGAAGGTGATAAATCCTTCATTTAGGCTAGTAAACTTAGAGAAATGAGTTAGATCTCCGGTCATGTGCCTTGAGCATCCACTATTAATGTATCATTTGTGCTTCTAGCCTTTGTTTGAAAACATACTGACAAGAAATGAGGTTTTGGTTTAGGTACCCATTTGCCTTTGGGTTCCTCATAAAAAATTATACCTAATTTTATTAATGGCATCAAGTTGTTTGTGATTCGTTTAGGAACCCAAATTAATTTGTGTGAAGTATTCCTTTTAAATAAATATTTATAAGCATAGTATCCAATTCTTCCATAAATATTATATTTATTTCTAGGTGAAACATATAATGTAGGTCCTTTAACGAAGATGGTTAGCTTTTGTTGAGTGTTACTCATAAAGTCAATTCCTTCCTTTCTATGAACATGACCCTTATTAGCAAGGACCATGTTTAAGATTTGTTATCTATTTTAAATTTTTCTAATGTTTCTTATAATGAAATATTTTCTTTCTTAAGTATATATAATTCTTCACACTTAGTTCAAAGAGCTATCATATGTTCATCATACTCCTTTTTTTAATTTTCAAACTCACTAGCAAGTGAAGCATGATCTTTCTTTAGCAATTTATACTTTTTACTAACTAATTTAAGATTATCAAACATGTCATTAAATATATTAAATAATTCATCATGAGATAAAGAAGACTCATTTAGGTTAATTACCTCATTGTCAAATGCCATTAAAGCATAATTTGTAACTTCTTCCTTTTTGGTGGCTCCTCATCTTCAGATGAACTTGAATCGTCCCAAGTAGTTTTGAGTGCCTTCTTCTTCTTCTTCTTTGGTTGCTTCTACTTCACTCGAGTACATTCATTTTTTAAGTGTCCCGGCTTCTTACATTCGTAACATATTATTAAGTCCTTTTTTAGTTCACTTTTGTTCTTAGCATCTTGTTTTGTTTTAGACGTTTTTAAGAATTTCTTAAATTTTCTTGTAAAAAGTACGAAGTCCTCATCATCATCATCATCGTTACTTGAGTTTTCTCTCAGGTGGTCTTCCTTGGTTCTAAGTGCTATGTCCTTCCTGTTCTTTGGAAGGTTGTTCTCGAGTTCACATGTCATTTCGTAAGTCATCAAAGACCCAATTAGTTTTTCAAATGAAAAATTATTTAGGTCATTTGCTTCTTGTATTATCGTTACTTTGGGATCTTAACTTTTAGGAAGGGATCTTAATATTTTGTTAACAAGTTCAAAATTAGAAAAACTTTTACCAAGTACTTTTAGACCATTGACGACATCCATAAAACGGGTGTACATGTCTCCTATGGTCTCATTTGATTTCATGTGAAACAACTCATAGCTATGCAACAAAAGATTAATCTTCGACTCCTTGACTTGATTAGTGCCTTCGTGTGTGACTTCGAGTGTGTGCCAAATCTCATGCACAGTTTCGCATATAGAAACCTGATTAAATTTATTTTTATCAAGAGCATAAAATAAAGTGTTCATCGCTTTAGCATTTAAAGAGAAAGTCTTCTTTTCTAAATCATTCCATTCATTCATCGGTTTGGAAGATTTTTCAAAATCACTTTCAACAATATGTCATAATTCAAAATCCATAGAAAGTAGAAAAATTCTCATTCGAGTTTTTCAATATATGTAATCCGTCCCATTGAACATAGGAGGACGAGTGATATAAAGTCCCTCTTGATTGCCAACAGAAGCCATCTCTCTTGGATTTTAAGCCAAATAGAGAGAAACCTAGCTCTGATACTAATTGTTAGGATCAAAGCGGCACTAAGAGGGTGGGGGTGAATTAGTGCTTATGAAAAAAAATTACGTCAATTTAAATATTGGCTCAATAAAAACTGTATCGAAAATGTGTTTAAGCGTAGAGATGTTTGTAATAATGCAAACAAAGATAGTAGACAGTTAAATAATAAACTAATGAAGATAAAGAGCAAAGAACAAGAAGCAAACTGATTTTATAGTGGTTCGGTCTCGTGACCTACGTCCACTCCCGATTTCTCCTCCGTTGAGGTCACCTACTTCCAATATTGATCTTCCTTCAATAGATGAAGATCAACCACCCTCTTACAACTCTATTCTCCTTTTATAGGTTTAGGAGATAACTTTTACAAGTCTCTAAGCTCTCTTTTAAATAAAAAAAACTACACAAGACGAAATGAGGAGAAGCTCTCAATTATAATAGCGTTTTCACAAGATTTTTTGCTTTTAATTGCTTGCATACTCCAACAAGAATGGGTGGGATATTTATAAGCCCCAAATGACTTCAAAAGTGGAGCCAAAAATTAAATTTTAAGTGTTTCGGAGGTACTAGTCTCGAAGACTGTGTTATGAGCAGTTCAACCGCCTGATAGGCTAGGAGTCTGTGTCTGGGTGGGTCAACCGCCTGACACGTCTTTGAAGACTGTGTCATCTTGGAGATCATGTCTTCAAAGATCGTGTCTCATCTGACCTTGGGTTACTGAAATGACTTCTATAATAAGTCCAAATCAACCCCAATTAAGACCTAACGATCTCTTAATTGAGTTAGTAAAACTAACTCTCATTATGATGCTAACTACGACACTCAACATACAATCTTCATTGCCCGATCGTCTCTTCGGCGAACTCTCGACATCCTTCCGATAAACCCGGTGAGTTCCCGATTTCCTTTGGTGAACTCCCAACGAACTTCCAGCATTCTTTCGGCGAACTCCGACGAGCTCCCGACAACCTATCGACAAACTGTCGACGAACTTCTCGGCAAACTTCTGGTGAGTTGTTGGTGAGCTCCCAACAACATCGTTCGAACCTCGGCTGACCTCTTGTGCAACATTTGATTGTAATGCTCTTTTACCGTTATAGTTAATCCTATATCACTTTCTTTAACACGCAAGCTAAATTATAAACCCATCAATTGATTTCATCATCAAAATCTGATATTCAATATATACTTCTAACCAATTAGCAAGCTCTCTCACAAAGTCTTT
>JAQQAF010000005.1:19844047-19846547 GCA_029747655.1 Ensete ventricosum
AATGTCAACAATGTTAATGCATTCATAGGCCAATAATTGGCTTGTGCCTATCAGCACAAAGGGCATGACAACTTTCACAACATAGTGCCATACCATGTGAAAAAAGATATTGGCATGTCTTCTTCATACTGGGAAACAACAATCCTTGGTTAATATTGCACTGAGTTGCACTTTTCTATGTCAAAATATCTTTGTATATTCCAATCTACAGGAGGTTCATTTCACAACTACATGGTCACCTCATAGGATCAAGAATAATTTTCAACCATGCAGTAGCCATATTCTGAGTAAATCCTAACAAGTGACTTGGAGAATCTGAATGCAGCTTAAAACTTTTTCTTTCAGAAATTAATTGTGATTGTGAGAAAAGTATGTGTCCCAAGAGTTTGATTTATGACCTGCAAAGATGGTGGAAGTCAATTACAAGGTTGTCCTTACCGAGCGGTAAGGCCCATACCGCCCCGTACGTACCGGTCTAGCAGTTGCCGGTACGCGGACCGGCCGCTACCGGGGCAGTACTGCTAAAATCGGCCATCGGCGGTCGATTAAGGGAGAAATTGACCATCGGCGGTCGATGGAGGAAGAAAAAGGGAAGAGGAAGAAGAAGAGGACAAAAAGAAAGAAGAAGAAATACCTCGCCCGCATGCCCTCACCGCCCGCGGGCGACTTTTCTCCCTGCGCGGGGAGAGATCTAGGCGATTTTTCCCCTTTATTTGATTTTTTTAAATATATTTAATATTTAATATTATATAATATAATAGTATATTATAAAATATTTATTAAATGGGGTGGTACATACTATGCATACTGCCCGGTACCTGTACCATACCGGTACCGACAAAATGTCGGTACGCCGGTATATATATGTCCATGGACATCCATGTATTATATAATATTGATCAGACCATTTTTTCCATATATTTTCACCTCTATCATCACCTGTTTCATTTTTACATCATCCATAACTTTTTATTAGCTTTTTGTTCTTCTTGTAATTGTCTGATGAGACAATTTTATCACGTCCTTGAACACTAAAGCTATTTCGATTTTAGACATGTGAAAACATCCATAGTCCATATAAAAATTTGATTTTAAGCACTCTTGTGTATGCCTAAGAAATATAGCCTAATGGTCAGCATTGCTAGTGTTGATTTTGCATAACTGCATTAGTTTTTTACATGTTTTTTTGTATCATGTCATGAATTCCTATTTCTGATGGTATATGACATTCTTATTGGACTCTTGTTGTTCACTCTTCTAGTTTCATTTTTCTTTCAGAAGAAATATTTTTCATGCTAAAATAAGTATGCTCTTGTGTGGACAAAAATATTTTAGGAGGCTACAGAACGTGAAATGATAAAAAATAATTCAAATCCATCATGCCAGCTGCATTTGTTTCCTTTAGAACACGGTGGGGAGCAGCCGTATGTGCTCAAACACAACAAACTCAAAACCCAACTTTATGGTTGACTGAGTGGGCTCTAGAACCTCGTGATGTATATTGGCAGAATTTAGCTATTCCATTTGTTTCTCTCACAGTCAGACGGTTGATTGTAGCAGTTGCCTTCTTCTTTCTTACGTTCTTCTTTATGATACCAATCGCATTTGTACAATCTCTTGCTAACATTGAGGGAATTGAAAAGGTGGTTCCATTTTTGAAGCCCATTATTGAAGAGTAAGTTTTATACAATATCTCAGGTTCTACTTTATTATGACTATTCATTATTTTGTTTCTAATTATGCGTGAATTGTTTAATTAAAGTTTCCTTTATCATCTTTGGATTATGCTTTCTTTTTCATATATTTCTTGCTTGTTCCAAATTGTTGACAAGACATTGTTGCAGGCTCAAAATATTTTTAATGCAAGTAATAATGAACTTGATTTCACTTACAGATTCATTTAGTCTTCTTAAAACTTTTACATAAAACCATGGTCAGTAATAAGTTAGGATTACCTATAAGATTGATTATATATTACACCATCAGATGACTCTTAGAATGTGAAATATTATAAAAAAAACATAAGGAAATGAACTAGGTCTTTTGCATTGCTTTATGTAATCTGTAAGTTTGTGTTTAAGCCCAATCTAGATCAAAGAGAAAGCAACATATTCTTAGTTCCAAAAGCTTTGTTGCATCCATGGATTTTCTTTAACATGGAGTTGAACTAGTAACCAAGGTCTGCAATACCGAATGGTACTGCCCGTATCGAGCGGTACGTACCAGTCCGTTAGTAGACTGGTATGTGGATCGCCTGCTACCGGGTGGTATCATCGATTGGGACTGTTTCTGGTCTCGTTACCGTCCGAAATAAGTCGGTAACGGTCGATTTCGATTGTCACTGTCCGTTGAAGGGCGGTATCAGCCTAGCTGCAGCGATTGGAAAAGGAAGAAGGGGGAGATGAAAAGGGAGAACCTGGAGATCCGACACCACTCTCCCTCGAGGATCCCGATCCTTTGCCGCCCTCCCTCGTCAGACGTCGCAGACAAGGAGAAGACG